>BQNB010054184.1:10990-39655 GCA_026074375.1 Tanacetum coccineum | reverse complement strand
TCTCCAAACACAGATGGTGTATGCTTAATTACTTGAACCAAAAACCAAACAACCATTGTAAATCAGGAAACCCTAATTAGGGTACACGAATAAACATCAGAACACATAGTTCTTGTTAATGAATCAAGTCAATCAAAAGTGAAGCCACTTGGTTCCACTTCTGCCGTGATACCAAGAAGAAGATAAAGGAGAAGTCAAAAATTGTGACTTTGATTTTCATACATCAATATATATGTTACGTGAATAAATATATTTCATGTATCACATGCATACTATATGGACTTTAGTTTCTAATGTGTCGAACTCAGAAAAGAAACGAATAGAGATTTGTTGTGATATGGGTGTCGTATAGTATGAGTGGATTTTTTTATTGTGATGGAATAAATAATGAGAGTTAGGGGGTTTGTTTATATACCCATCAAACCCTTATCACAATACAATACTTATCCCTTGTCTCTAAAATTTATCCCAAAACCCCCTTCTATAAGCTATATGGGTTGGTCAACAAGTGACAACCACAAGGTTCTGGTTTTTTCAATTTTAGTCCCTTCGATTCATATTTAAATATATTGTTAAGCTTAGTTAAACAATTAACGTAATTAACAACTATTTAAATAATTATATCGTGAAGTAAAACATACTCTAAGTGTTTAACGCGTGTGCCCCCAATAGGCTCACATATTCGTAACGTATATGTGCTAGCCGACTACCATAACCCAACAGCTCCCACTTGGGAGTTGGAGTAGCACCTAACACTTATACCTATAATTGGCAAAGTCTAGCAACCCACACAATTATTTTTACATTAGGAATATTATGAGATAAGAGTTTCAAGAACAATCTCAGCTTATAATGGTTAGTTTATTTCTTGCTTTAATCATCATCCCTTTGTTCTAGATACCCTTAAACCATGGATATGGATCCTAACTCATTCCATATAGTTTAAATTATGTTTCTCGTTATAGAAATAATTCAGATATACCAAATATAATCAAGAATCATCTTGCATTACCCTTTGGGTGCGGCCACACAATTATCTGATTAAATCTGGAGAGGGCCCAATGGTATCTTTCTGCACATATCAAGTGGAGGAACAAATCCTATGTTGACTACAAGTGTTGTGGATGCTGCTTCACATACACTCCCAAAAATAGCTTTTATAACTACCTTGTTTCAGGACAGCGTTTGGCTATAATCACAAGAGTTATATCCACACATACATTACATGTTGTAACTCTAGTCTACATGATGGCGTTATTAAACAATTTTTGACATTTTACTCATGACAAGGATCCAAAAGTAAATGTTCAAAAGTTGGAGTATCCAATATGCAACCCTTATGAATACATATGAGTTTAGCGGGAACAATCTGTATATTCAAATAATATAACCAACACTCACATTTGCCTTACATAACAATATTCCCCTATTATTAACCGACAATGGACATATTTAGAATGATAAAATCAGTCAAGGATTAAACATGCAAATATAAGATAACAATTATTATATGTATGAATAACAAATACCATGTATCTTTATTCATCAGAAAGTAAAAATTGTCTTACAATCCCAATTATCCAAATATTAAAACAGATATGCATGAAACTAATTAGCAATTTGAAGTCCAATGTATCCAACATTCTCAACTATTTCTTTACAAGACAGCTAAATAGTTATCTGAGTAAACTTTCCGAATACTTATTTCAAATTCACAAATTTATGAAGGATTTGAATGATATGATGAGTGTCGTATGTATATTTGCATAATATTGCAAGTTATCATAGTATGGAAATGTGACAGTACCTTTAATGAGGTATTTGAAGTCAACAACATACCTATCTCAGACAGTCATCTTTACCGTTTCTTAAAATGTAAAGTATTCTTATTCTTTAATGTGCAATGCAACGATGCTCTTAGCTGAGCATATCTAGTTAGTAGATTTATCATAAAAGATGAAATCCTACTTTAACTAGAATTGATTATTCTCTAGCATCGTGTGTACACAAACAACACTATGCCTTTATATAATTCGTAAACATTTGTTTTAACAGTCATCTAAACACTCTCAATTAGATATTGTTGTTGTTAGCTCATCTTGCTCTTGTGCAAAAGTAACAACCAGTCTCATACACAATTTAAAATATACATGATGAATCCTTCGTTAAAAGGGTTTTCATCCGTGTATTAAATTATCTCAAGTGAAATATATCATTTAAGACTTGCTTCAATGATATATTGCATTTGTGTTGGACTTAATTTCCGCATATGTTCATTTCATTAAACATTTATTCCAAGGTCGTTTATTTTATTTCCTAAATTCCCAAGTGAAGTTTCATTCCAATCTAAGGATTAATATTTAGCTTTGATGGAATGATGCTTTCAATATGTTACATAACATATGAATTTTAAGGAAAAACATAGTGCTCCCACTTGATGTCAGGTGTACTCAGGAGTTATCTTAATTTAATCAGAAACTATATTGTGATTAAACTTAAGACTCATCCCCCCCCCCGCCACCGCTCCAATGCATGATTCAATCCACACTTGGATTCTATTATCTTGTATACTTTATAAAGATTATTTTAAACTCATAACCCCTTTTGATTACACACCGTCCTCGCAAAAGGTAATCATAAAGGAAAGAGTTATGATCCTTAATTCGCCATATTGCAGATTCAAGAAAACCTGTATGACAATTAGTTATCTTTATATAATTAATGTGTGTAGAAAAGAAAGATTTAATCATAGTCAATTGCTTGAGTAAGATTAAAAACTTTTGTCATCAGTTAGGCATTAATATGTATACAATCTTGTCCTTATGAGCCTTTCTTCAAAAGAAACCCATTCTCACCTTTCAGTTTAACTATTTGGTAAATGATCAATCAAGCTCAAAACTTTGATTGCCTTTTAAGGACTGCATCTTGTCATTCATAGTTCTAAGATATTTATCAGATTCAAGATGTGATAATTCATCTTATTTAGTACAGGATTAATTAAGACCCTCTAACTTATAATTCCTCAGCATTGATATTAAAATATCAATCAAGTGATGAGGCATCCATGCGGATTTATGAATGAGAGTTACATTGTACTTTGGTTCGACATTTTCATGTTTAACCTTAGTATAACATTCACAAGTGGATTTACAAGGTAACGTATTTTGTTCTTGAATCACTTCAAGATTTGTAAATTCTCCCACTTACTTTTGTAAGTAGAGAAAATTCTCTAAATACTAAGTATTTAAGCAACAATGAATTGTTTTTAATTGGGAAACACAAAACACATATTAAGTTCTCATATCTAGTTTGTTAATAATATGCTTCATAAGATTTTAACAAATTTCAGAACTTTAATCAAGACATAATGGGATTCCTTCCAAGAACCCTAATTAGGGTTTGTAGCAAAACCCTAATTCTTGTATCACCCTTTAACCGAAAACCTTAGCAAAGGTTTGTATTACGTCGAGCTAGGAGGAACACCAAAACTACAATCTTCAAGCTAGGAAGTGTAGATAAAATCGAAAACCCAAAAGGTTTTAGGGTTCGATTGGTTTGAGTGGAAAAACCAAAAATCCTTAAAGGTTTAGGGGTTTCAGTCATGGGTTGTCTTGAATACCTTCTAGGTTTGAACTATTGAGTGTATCAATGACACACACAATTTTCTAACCTTTATAGAGTTTGGAGGTAGATCAATTAAAGCTATCATGAATCAAACAATATGAATATAGTTTGTTTCAACCTATTAGACATACCATATTGATGTGGTATTCTATAAGTATTGGAATTGTGATACTTCATCAGAATTTCATAGATAACTTAATTCTCTTTGGATCAAATACTTGTCAATTTGGTCGAGCCAAATTTCATATTTAGTATTTTCTAACTAAGTGCATGCTATAGTGTATATTTCTTGAATAATACAAGAACCCTATGTTCATGTGTTCACAAGAAGACAGAACTGTTCAAGAATTATATGTTCATGTGTTTACAAGAAAATAGAACATGTCAAGTATACATTATAAGTCTTTGAATAATTCAAGGACCTCATGTTTATGTGTTAACAAGAAGACATAATAATTTTACTACATACTTTATGTTATAAATCATTGATTAATTCAAAGACTTCCTAATTATGTCTTAACTAGACAACATAATTAAAAGTAACTTAAAGTATTATTGAACACAATCTCTTGAGTTCATTAGTAATTTCAAGTTAATTTCATACTTTAAAATTATGATTATTATTATTTAACCACAATTAGATTAACTAAAACATGTAGTCAAAATGTTGAAGCAGCTTTACATTATAACATGACATTTGAATGTAATAGGGCAACAAACATCTTGTATGTTTAAGTCCTAGTAGATTTATTAGCTTTCTTAGGTCAAGAGAAACCAATAATATGTTGTTTCTTGCACACACTTTGAGATTTCTCCCACTTGTGTAATGTACAACATCATATTATGAAGACAAACAACACAAACATATCTTGAATGTGTAAACAATAATTAAATGTCCCTAGATATAAACAAGTAGATTTAGAAACCGATAACAATTAATAAGGAATTGTGGTTTATTTATTCTATAATAACGTTTCATAAAAAAGAAAGTAACATCAGAAAGGCAACGTGTTATCTAATAAAATAAAAATCAATTTTTCATTTAATGAAATTGTCGTGTTTATATTCGGAAAGTAATGTATTATTTCAAAGCAGGTTCGAAATAATATGGGTGACTAACAAGGAAATAAATCTCGTAGCTCCCACTGAAATTAACAACATTACATTAATGTCATTTCAGTATTAAAAACGCAATGCTCTTACTGGATTTGTCAACATTGTAAGTGTTACATTACCAGTAGAAAGCAAATAACAATTTATTAACTTTCCTCTTCTCTTAGAATGCCTGCAAGTAGCAATGTACTTAGGTATTGAAGAGAGTATATGAAGTTCTATTTATGTAGATGAGGGACTAGCCATTTATGCTTTCATTTAACTTGAATATAAGCATGCATTTACTACCTTTATCAGTCTACATTGCAACAAGAGGGGGTATTTAGCACATTAACGAATATGGTGAGTCCAAGAAAAAACCTCTACAAATATCTATTAATTTCATTACTCCTGCGTTTAAACTTATCATCGTGACAAGTGCTAAGATGTACATTTATTTTTGTAGCTATAAAAAAATGTTTTTCTAGTACTCCAAAATATTATCTTTCAATTATTTCATGACCGAAAAAGGGTAATGAATGATCGTAAGTGAGTTTAAATATAATTGAGGAAAAATTCGATTATAACCATATCTTTGTTTTGTCAACTAAGGAGAAAAGATAGGAGTAAGTCTTACTCTTCTTACCAGGAAAATAGACTATGTTTGTCTTTTCTAAGAAAAAACAAACTTTTGTTTACGAATTATGTTGCAGCAACACAATTAATCAGAACATAGAAAGTTCAATTTTAGTATTTTCGATATTTAAGTTCTTAATAGAATTAATTACCCAATTAATTACTAATTAAGACAAAATCCAACTTGACCTCCCCACTTAATAACAGGTTCTGACCAGTGAGAAAAACAAGAAGGGCAAATGTAAACTCGAGCAGATAATTAGCCATAAAAATGCAACTCATAACGTTATTGAACCGACAAAGGAAATATTAGACAAGTAATAATGTCAAGAGCATGTTTAGTTCTCATCTTATGCCTCGGGTCCAAGGTCTAGTCCAAGCAAACTCAATTAAAGTACGACCAAGCTAGAAAGTACAAAAATCGCCATAGTCTGACCAGTAAGCAAATTCGCCATGGTTTTGAGATGACCCTAAGGACTGACCAAAGAAGGCCAAGTCAAATGCCACGTGTACCTTGGTTGGCTGCATAGACTTAAAAATTTAAACATACAGGTGGTATACACAAAGGTGATAAAATGGCGTAGTACAAAAAACATGCAAACAACTTGTAGCACTGAATATTTTAAAAACTTTAATAATGACATAACAAAAGGGTTAAATCCAACTAATAGCGACATACTTTTACAAATGTTCATATATGAAACATGAACCATAGAAAATACTACAATACCCTACAAACTTTGACATTTTTGTGTTGATATCACCGCTGTTGAGTTGTGGAGACTGATATAGACTTTGTTTTGGCTCAGACGTTAATCCACCATGCATACAGAGGTAGGACTTTGTGTGTGCGGTAGCTTCATATGAGCATACTCTTAAGAGAAGCAAAAGAAGATTGACAAAGCTTTGTCAGGTGAGACATAGTGTTGGGATTAAAAGACTTCTTGATGATCTTAGAGTTACTGCTGCTCAGTTAACGTTACTGGTACAAAAGTTACTACTGTTGATGTTGAAAGTTAATGTTGCTGGTATAAGTTACTACTGCTGAAAGATTACAACTGCTGGAAGAGTTTATGCTGACATAGAAAAGATCAAGGACTTATCAGAGAAAGAATAAAGATTGATTGATGATCAAGATTACTTAGTTGATAAGGATTGTTATTTATAAAATAGATCTTAAAGAATATTCTAAGTTTTTGTAATATATTGTAAATCGACTAGGACTCTTTGGTGTATAAAAGGAGGTCCTAGAGCATAGAGTTTGGTATCACAAATTGTACCAAAAATGAGTCATTCATAGAGTTGTTCATAGCTTCAAGGTTTTGTAACCCTAATATTAGTTAGAGTATTCATATCAATATATTGAAGCTTTTGTTTGTTAATTTGTGTGTTCATTAGAATTACTGTTTCATTGAAGAATTCTTCTTATATTAAAGATTAGATTCTGCATAATCTTTAGTATTATCAAACAAAGTTTTTATCATAGTTGTGTAGGATTTATCTTGCATAACTAAACCTTATACAAGCTAAGGAATTCAAGATCCATTGAAGTGGAATCAATAAGTGGTATCAGAGCTTGTTGCTTTGAGAAACTTTGCTAAGAAGACATGGATCAAGACTCAGTACATATGGTGGCTGTATCAAAAGTGTCTATGCTCAAGCCAGGTGAGTATGAGCTTTGGAGGATGAGGATGGAACAGTACATCCAAATGGTTGACTATGCTCTATGGGAGGTCATAAAGAATGAAAACTCTGCACCAAAAACAACACTTGTGGAAGGTGTTGAGAAAGTAATACCTCCTACAACTACTGAAGAAAAGGCACAAAAGAGGTTAGAGTTGAAGGCAAGAAGCACTTTATTGATGGGCATCCCTAATGAACATCAATTGAAGTTTAACTCCATCAGATATGCCAAGTCATTACTTCATGCTATTAAGAAGAGGTTTGGAGGAAATGCTGCTAACTAAAAGACTTAGAGGAATCTTCTAAAGCAGCAGTATGAAAATTTTACTGCATCTAGCTTAGAGGTGTTAGATCAAACCTTTGATAGGCTTCAAAAGCTTATCAGTCAGTTGGAGATTCACGGTGAAACTATCTCACAAGAAGATGTGAATCAGAAGTTCTTAAGAAGTCTGTCACTAAAATGGAACACACATACCATTGTGTGGAGGAACAAGCCTGAGATAGATACATTAAGCTTGGATGATCTTTACAACAACCTAAAGATGTATGAACCAGAGGTCAAAGGGACATCAAGCTCAAGCACAAACACATAAAACGTAGCATTTGTGTCCTCAAACAGCATCAGCAGTACAAATGGAGCAATCAATATTGCTCATGGTGCTACAACTGTTAGCACTCAAGCTACTACTGTTAACTCAACAATAATTGACAACTTGAGTGATGCTGTCATCTGTGCTTTCTTTGCAAGTCAACCAAACAATCTACAACTTGATAATGAGGACTTGCAACAAATTCATCCTGATGATTTAAAAGAGATGGATTTAAGGTGGCAGATGGCTATGCTAACAATGAGGGCAAGAAGATTCTTGAAGAACACTGGAAGGAAGTTTTCTATGAATGGTACTGAGACCATTAGGTTTGATAAGTCCAAGGTGAAGTGTTACAACTGCCACAAAAAGGGACACTTTGCAAGGGAGTGCAGGGCTCCAAGGAACCAAGAAAACAGGAATAAGGAAAGCACAAGAAGAAGTGTACCAGTAGAGATAACTACTTCCAATGCTTTGATCTCATGTGATGGTCTTGGTGATTATGATTAGAGTGATCAACTAGAAGAAGGTCCAACTAACTTTGCACTTATGGCTTACTCTTTTACAAGTTCTAACTCTGAGGTATCTACTGATTCAAACTGTTCATCATCTTGTTTGGAAAATGTTAAAATTCTTAAAGAATAAAATGAACAACTGTTAAAAGACTTAAGGACATCTAAGTTAAATGCTATTGCTTATAAAATAGGTTTAGAGTCTGTAGAAGCAAGACTTCTAGTTTATAAGAAAAATGAGTCTGTTTATGAGGAAGATGCCAAGGTCTTAAAATGTGAGATTTATTTAAAAGAAGTAGCCATTACAGAGCTTAGGAGAAAGTTAGAATTGGCTCAAAAACAAAAAGATGAAATTCAGCTAACAGTAGAAAATTTTGAGAATTCATCTAAAAACTTAAGCAAACTAATAGACTGTCAGATAGTTGATAAGTGCAAAACAGGTTTAGGGTATAATGTTGTTCCACCTCCCTATACAGGAAACTTTATGCCTCCAAAACCTGATTTGTCATTCTCTGGTCTAGAAGAGTTTGTGAATGAGCCTATAGTTAGTGAGCCTACAGTTAAGAAGCCTGTAGTTGAGACTAGTGAAGCTAAGGCTAGTGCAGACAAGCCTAAAGCAGTTAGGAAGAATAATGGTGCTCCAATTATTGAGGATTGGGTGTCTGATAGTGAGGAAGAAGATGTGCCTCAGGCTAAGATTCAAAAGAAAACTGTTAAACCTAGTTTTGCTAAATAAAAGTTTGGTTAAATCTAAAGAGCAGTAAAAAACTCCTAGGAAAAACAATGATAAACAAGGCTAATCAAAATAGGCAAAACACTTACATTCCTAGAGGCAACCAAAGAAACTGGAATAATATGATGTAGGAAGTCATTTTGATATGTTTAACAAAGCTTGTTATGTGTGTGAAATTTTTGATCACCTGCAGTATGATTGTGATAACCATCAGAGACAGTTTAATAATAAAAAGATGGTAAAACCAGTGTGGAACTATACTCAAAGGGTGAATCACTAGAATTTTTCTAGAATGACTCACCCCAGTCCTAAAAGGAACATGGTTCCAAAAGCAGTATTAATGAGGTCAGGCCTAGTATCACTTACTACTGCTAGACCAGTTAATATTGCTCAACCCAAAACAACAGTGAATAGTGCAAGACCAATGACAAATGTTTTTAATAAAGCACATTCAACTGTTAGAAGGCTGATTAACAATAAAACAGCAACTAAAAACAGTAATTTTAATCAGAAGGTTAATATTGTTAGTGATAAGAATGTTAATACTGCTAGGCCAAAAGTAGTTAATGTTGCTAGGCCAAAAGCAGTACTTAATGCTGTTAAGGGAAACCAGGTTAATGATGTTAAGGCCTCAGTTTGTTAGGTTTGGAAACCAAAAACCCATATCTAAAGTTTAGTACCATGTTTCTAACACAACAGTGATTCAATGAAATTTAAAAGATTTAATTATATTGTTGCACAAGGCAGATCCAAGTCAGTGATGGCTTGGGTCCCCAAAAGAGACTGATTTTCTTGCCACATGTGCAAGGCAATCCATAAATGGATTGACAGAACCAAGGAGTGATTAACAGTGGATGCTCAAGGCATATGACAGGGAACATGTCCTATCTTACTGACTTTGAAGAAATTTATGGTGGAATTTTATATGGGTTTTTTTTTTTGGCATTTGGATGGTAACCCAAAGGAGGGAAAATCACAGGCAAAGGTACAATCAAAACTGGTAATTTAGATTTTAAGAATGTGTATTTTGTAAGAGAGTTATAGTTTAACCTCTTTAGTGTCTCACAAATGTGTGACAAAAAGAATAGTGTTCTCTTTAATGACATTGAATGTATTTTTTTATCTCAAAACTTTAAGTTAATTGATGAAAGTCTATGTTTCTACTTAAAATTACTAGAAAGTAACAATCTGTCAAGTTTGATTTAAGAATATTGTTCTAATGGTGGGTGTCTAAACATTTTTCTTTTCTGCAATAAGCCACATCTGATGAATCTAAACTTTTGGCATGCAAGCTTGGACACATAAATTTCAAAACGATGATATAAATGGTTAAGGGAATCTTGTAGAGGTTTACTCTTCAAAACTTTTTAAAAATGATCAATCTTGTGTTGCTTGTCAAAAAGGAAAGCAACATTAGTGTTCTTGTAAGTCAAAACGTAAGATAAATAAACTAACCTTTACATATGTTGCACATGGATTTGTTTTGGTCTCCAAACATTTGTAAAAAGCTTAATGAAAAAGATGTATTGCCTAGTTGTCACAGATGATTACATTAGGTTTAGTTGGGTTTTCTTTCTAGCTACTAAGGATGAGACTAGTGACATTCTTATGTCCTTTTAACTGACGTAGAAAAAATCTAATTAGATCAAAGGTTAGGTATTAGGTGTGACAATGGAACTGAGTTTAAGAATAAAGAGATGAATCAGTTTTGTAAGAGAAAAGGTATTAAGAAAGAATTTAGTGTGGCTAGAACTCATCAACAAAATGGAGTAGTTGAGAGAAAAAAATAGAACACTAATTGAGGCTGCTAGGACAAAGCTAGCTGATTCTAAGCTACCTACTACTTTTTGGGCTAAAGCAGTTATACTGCTTGCTATGTGCAAAATAGGGTATTAGTATCTAAGCTTCATACACGACCCCTTATGAACTTTTTCTTAGTAAGAAAACCATCTTAGGCTTATGAAGACCATTTGGGTATCCTGTTACAATTCTTAATACCATAGATCACCTAGGCAAGTTTGATGGTAAGGCTGATGAAGGATTCTTTGTTGGGTACTGGTATGTGCTTAATTACACATACCTTTTACCTATTAAAAAAAATGGCTTAAAAGTGACTAAAACATATCAAAAATACATTGTATTTATGTGTTTTGCATTTATATTGTGCAGGGAACGGATATCAACAAAAAGACAAAAATCAAGACCAAAACCGAGCACGGGAATGGAAAGAGCATGAAAAGTCAATGTCAAAGTCAAAATTTCAAAGTCAAAGACGAAGCTAAAACTGAAAAAACTGAGCACGGAAATGGATGAGCGTGAAGAATCGAAGCCGTATGGACATGTGCCATCTTAATTGGCCAACCGCCACCCAAGTTATGGCCGAGTAAACCCATTAAGCTTATCTATTAAATCAAAAGCCCAAAGTCCATTTAATAACCAAACAAGCCTAACAAAAGCCCATCAAACACTTAACCATAAACCCTTAAGCCTTTTGCACCGTTAGTCCCTGGGGGTTTACACATTTAGTCCTTAAGGACTTACACTGCTACTCCCTGACTTTTACAATAAAAGCCCCTACAATCCTTACACCCTAACACCATTAGTCCCTACACCCTCTTTTATCCTAACCTCGTTAACCCCTTTATCCTAAATAAATATAAAACCCATTTAACCCGCCATTTTTTACTATTCATCCATCCCTCCCATATTACCCTGCACCATGACAAAACCCATCTCAACCCCACTCAAACCCTACCCCTAGTAAGATGTCAAGTCCACCTTGGTAATCCCATGGAAGCTTATTGGACAAAATTAATCAAGGGCTGTTGTGAAGCTTAAAGAGGCACAAATGAAAATCAAGGGCTACAATTGATTTGCTTGGAGACCACTCTCACACCCTCTTACAGAAGAAACACACCCCTGCATCCTTCACACTCTATAAATAGTGATAGGATTTCTTCATTGGAGGCATCTAGTTTGAGGAGTAGGGTAGTGTAGGTAGTTTATTTTCTAGCTTATTTAGTGCTTATTGTCTTTTAAAATTATGTATTTCCTTTTTAAGTATTGTAACTTTCTTAAAGCATCAATAAAATTAAGTTTGTTTTAAATTCATGTTCAAAGTCTATTTGTATTCAGTGATGTTGTTTAAATAAGCTCTAATCAGCTCATTGACTTGATAAAGCTCAAACAAGCTATCTAAAGTTGTTCGAGTTTAAGCTTTATTGAAATTTGGCTAAAGATTTGAAATAAGCTGGATGGGTTTGGAATTTGGGTTTTAAGAGGTGTTTGGTTGAAGCTTAATGGATGATAAGCTTACAAGAGAAGAGCTTATGGGTTTGGCTTATCCTTATGGACAATAAGCTGTAGTCCTAGAGCTTTAGGACCATTCAAATTGGCTAATAAATGCTGGTAATCTCTACATCCTTCTACAACTGCTTTAAAACTATTTTTAGCTTATTTCTTTGTGCTTATTTTCTTATCTGCTTATCTCAGATTATTCTATGCTTAACTATGCTTAATCTGTCTTAATTCAGCTTATTTAGTTTAGAATTTTACCTAAGAATAGTTTAGAATTAGTTTAAATTTAAACTGCTTAGTTTTTTTTGGTCTACACAGCTTATCATTGTAGCTTATCTTTTAGTGCTTATTCTTCCTGGAATCTTGCTTAATTGTCTTCATAGTCTTAATTGTTTATCTGTTTTTAACTTTTAGAGCTTATCTAAGCTTATTTTGATCTATTTCAGTTTTATAATGAATTTGGAAAATTTAAAGGGGTGTTTGGCACAAGCAGTGGTAACTATGGTTACCACTGCTTGAGCTTGTTTTGGCATTTAAGCTAAATTCATTAAGTTCTAATTAGGTCTTCTGATAAGTTTTAATAAGTTTTTATGATTTAACTTTTAGTTTTAAGGTCTTACCTTTTAAATTTTAGAATATGTGGTGTTGTTACTTTTTCTAACGGCTTATATTTAGATTTTGCTTATAACCTGTTTTTGGGGCTTAGATTTAGCTCTGATATGGTTCATTATGCACTAGAATGAAAGAGTTTTAGGCTTGGATTTGCTATTTAAAGTTTAGACATAATCTGTCCTATTTTCTAAATTTCTAGTTAAGCCAGTTTTAGATCTTAATTTTAAGCTTGAATAAGGTTGTTTTAGGTTTTGAATTTGCTTCCACAAGTTTATTTGGATTTAGTCCTAATATGTTTAAGCTTATTTTAGGATTTAGACTTCAATTGCTAGCTTATTTCTAAGCCTGAAAGTAGCTTCTTAATCTTTTATAAAAACTTAAAAAAGTTTAAACTGTCAAATTCTTTTTAAATTTTCAAGCTTATTTCTTTGCCATTTTGCTTAATTCAAGTTTGCTTGTGTTGTTAGGATATAAGTCTTCATCTGTTTTTAGTTTTTAACTTTTTACATTTGCTTATTAGTCTAAAAAGTTAGCTTAAATTTGGATAAAAGTCCCTAAAACTGTTTCTTTGAGTCAAACTATCTTAGTGCTTTTTAGTTAATTTTGTTTGCTTATTTTTAGTCAGATTTGCTTATTAGGGGTAGGAGTTGGTTTGTTTTCAGCTTATTAGTTCTACATTTGCTTATTAAGTCAAAATATCCAATTAGTTTTGGTTAAAAATCTAAAAGTGTTAAAAAAGCAAGCAAGCCGATTTGTCACTTTAAGTTGTCTTTCCTGGCTTATTTATAAGCTTTGGCAAAAAGTCTCTTCATTAAAGTTGTTAGTCTACTTATTTTATAGCTTTTCCAAAAGAAAAATAAAAAAATTGATTTCACAAAAAGGAAGTCACAGGTTTCGAACCTATGACCTCCCCTTCACACTCCCAACATTTTAACACACCACACACTGCCAACTGATAAGTGTAGAATACACATATCTATTTATGCTTAAAAAAGGCCCAAATAAACCCATAACGGATCAAAATGCAAAACATGTGCTTGTATTGAGTTTATTGTGTGCAGGTATGGATTATGTCAAATATCGCAGAAAAACAGTCAAAAACGAAACACGAGAACGGGATGAGTGATCAAGATGCATAAAGAATCAAAGCCGAAGCAGAGAGATTCATGCCTCAGCCTTCTCAAGTAAATTAAGCTAAACCACAGTCAACAAACCCAATCTCCATTTGTTGTATAAATTTCGAGGGTTACTTTGCAAATATGGAGTTGTTTTATTTCTTGTTATTGTGCTTGCCAAACACAAGGGCCGGAGATGTAATTTCCCCAAAGATATAAAAGGGCCGCGGGGTCAAAAAGGCGGGTCAAATTAAACATGGATCCCTCCCAACCAATCATAATCAAAACCCCCACTCAATTACCACAATTAACCCGCCCCTTAACCCAACCAACGGGTTATTAATAAACCCTTGTAACATTTATGTTCACACATTAACCCAAATGAGATTAAAACTCTCACGAACACACACATGAACACACAGAACACCCAAGAAACACCATGAACCCTAGTACAATCACTCACCCAATCCAAATTAACCTTAGGTAATTGTCCCCTCAAACTTAACCCATCCATCACTTTCAATTAAACCTTAACCCATTCCACCCTGGCTGAAAGAAGGATTCTCATTGGGTGATGTGACGTGTGTGATTGCTTACACTCACATAACTAGCACACCAAGCCACGTCAATAATCCGGGTTATACACACTTTAAATCCTACGGCTTACATCAAGGATAAAGAAGAGATGGAGGGCCAAGATTAAAGATAAAGAAGGACCTAGAAGATGGGAGGAGCTCGAGCTTGGGGTATAAAAACCCCCCTCATTCCAGCACTCGGGGTAGTAATTTTAGTGGTTAATTTTTAGTTTATTTTTGTTAGTAGTTTAATTTTTCGATTCAAGTTGTTAGAAGTTTTTATGTAATTTTAATTTCATTTCATTTCGTATTGTAAGAGATTCTATTTCAGTTTTTAATAAAAGTATTATTTCATAATAATTCGTATCTTCTTTTAAATTCTGTCGAAATTTTTGGTGTTTGTGTTTGTTATTATGTTCAAGGCTTGGAGTCTCTATTGGAATTGGATGGCTGCTGGTGGAATCCAAGGGTTTAGAGGCTGTTGGTCAGTTATTAGGTTTCGATAGGTTTGTGATTTGAGATTGAGCTTATGTGAATTAAGCCATAAGCTCACAATAAGCTGGTTCACTTTCCTGTTCTAGCTGGAAAGCCAAGGTACTCTTTATTTGTTTTACATTTGTTCTGTTTCTGTTTTGTTAATAAGCTGTGGGTTATGTGTTTCATAAGAGAGTTAAATAAGCTGTTGAATTTGCTTATAGTTGAATAAGCAGAATTTATAAAGTAGTTAAAAATCTGTCATATGCCCTTTTAGTTGCTTTGTTGATATAGTTGATAGGTAGATTACTAAGCTTCTAAAGCTTATCAGCCCTAATAAGCTTATTCAGCTTATTTTAAATAAGTAGAGTTAGTTTTATTCTTAAATAAGCTAAGTAATAAGCTGATTTAATTGCCACATATTTAACAATATTAACTTATTACAATTGCCGTTTATTACATTAAGGATGCTGGTTGTTGGATTTTAATTAATGCAGGGACCTGTTTTGTAACTTTTGAAAGTTTCTGTTAGTAGTTAAAGCTTTTCATAGTTAGTCCTTTTAATTTACACAGTTAGTCCTTTTGTTTTTCATAGTTAGTCCTTAGTTAATTGCATAGTTAAGTCCCTCGTTAGTTTAATTGTTAGTCTAGTTAAGTCCCTAGGTTAAGGGACTGTTTCTGCCATTAGTTCAAACTTTGTGTTTGTTATAAAACTTAAATGTTTGGCCGCCTACCCTCAATTTTGATTTTTGTCACTTTTAGCCCATGTGTTTGTTTGGATTTAATTTAAGTTTTATAAAATAGTTTAATTAAATAATAAAATTAGTTTTTAGTTTTTAATAAATAGTTTAAAATTAGGGCTTTTTATAAAGTTAATTTTCTGCATTTTTTTCTCTTTATAAAAAGTATTTTTATAGAATTTTTAGTTTAAGTTTTATATTTTTAAAAATTAATCTTCAAATTTAGTTTTAAAACATTTAATTTTCAAACCTTTAGTTTTTTTTAATTTTAACCTTTTAAATAGAAAAATTAGTGATAAAAAAATGTTTTTCTCATCTTTTTAAGTAATTTAGGATTAAGTTAGCTTAAAAAGTATTTTTCTTAATTTTTATCAATTAAAAATTTCTATGTTAGGAATTAATTTAGATTAATTAGTGTTTAATTCAAAAAATATGAAAGCCTTAAAAAATATTTTTCTTTTTTCCTAATTTTCTTTAGAATGATTAGATGTAGGAATCTAGTTTACATTTTTAAGTTTTAAATTGCATTTGTTTTCTTAAATGTCGCATTTTATTTACTTTCGTAATTAGTTTAATTTGTTAATTAGTTGTTTAATTGTGTCTTTAATTTTAGTAGTATAATTAAATCAAAAATATCTCTTTTCTTATTCAAATCAGGATCCAAACTTAAACGAGGTTTCCATTGCACGAGTCATTGGGGAAACGACCCGGGTGATCATACTTACCCGGTTTATTATACGTATTTTATATTATATTATATATATTTTTGAGAGTGAATTTTATCAAGGGTAACTTGGTATTTTTCTTAATTACTCTCGGGATTATATTATTTTATATTATATATTTTACGTGTGTAAACTGCTCAATCACCAACTCGCCCTTGGGTCTTTTTCATTATAACTTCACACCACTTTTCTTTTAACCCCTTTTTTGCCAAATAAGCTTTCAGCTCTTTTAAGCTTATTAACAGCTTATTCCAATAAGCTGTTTGCTCCATTCTATTTTCCTAGGCTTAGAGTAGTTAAAAGTACTTTTCGTGAATTTTTTAGTTTTTTTATAAATTTGTTTAATATTTTTGATAATAATTTTAGATTAAATCAGTTTTTAATTCATAATAAATAAAATAAAAGTCAAAAAAAATATAATTCTTTTTTCAAAAATTATTTTTAATCATTTAGGACTGTTAAAAATTAAATTTGCATTTTTAGGGTTAAAATTTTAGAATTTAGGTTTTTAAGGCTCAGGATTTAAATCTCGTTATCGTTTTTCGTGTTTTAACCTTAATTGCTTTTGTTTTTAGCTTGCATTTATTTGTTTTTGCATGTTAGTTGTAGAAATAGAATCCCAAATCAAAATCTTGATTATTCAAACACGCGATCACGAACTTAACCTCGATTCTCAATTCTCGCCTTGTCGGGATACGACCCGGGAAGGTTTTGAATTTTACTTTGGTTAAAAGTATTCTTCCTTCTTAAAAACATTTTCACCCTCACTCATACTATTATTTGATACTTTAGTTATATATTATATATATGTATTAGGCAATTGTTATATATATATATATATATATATATATATATATATATATATATATATATATATATAATATTATATAGATATATATATATAGTTTATATATAATTAATTGTTATCAAGTTTTTGGCGTCGTTGCCGGGGAGGTGTGTGCGATTATCATGTTACGTTTGAAGATTAGTGTTTAAAGACCATTCTCTCGTGAAGTTATCGTTTTTTATTTGTGAATATTTTCTTCTATTATCAAGTAATCAAAAATACCAAAAAAATTGAAAAACCAACAAAATCGACCGTTGTGTTACTTGTGAAATCAGCTCACCTTTGGATTACAAACTATAAGAGAGGTATAAGGAGGTTGATCTTACGATCTTCGACCCGAAAGGAGAAGGTTTTTAAAACTCTTCGCGCTTACCCGCTCCTCCGCTTCTTTGTGCGTTTTCTGAAGAGCTACCGCGCACCTTTGACTATCGGTCCTAAAAATATTTTTCTTTTATATTTATCTTTCATAAAAATCTAAAAATAATCTTCTTATCCTCCTATTTGTTTAATCTCTTCATGTACGTCATACAAACCAACGTGTTGTTTCAAGTGTGATGTCCCGTTGCATGTTTATTTTGTCGACAGTGTACTTGTGGGGAGTGTATGAGAAATTATATGGATGAAGTTTGTTCTATATGCTGTGTTAAAGCTGGAACTTCATTCGTCAATGATCCAAATCCAAATTCTTTCATTGATTCTCCAAACTTTTTCAACCACCCTCCACAACCCCAGATGTATTCTTGTGAGTTATGTGGAAACGATGCTCATTATTGTTACGATTGTCCACCACAAGTCCCGCTTGTCTATGAGCCGAAACTGGGTTACAATCAAAACTTTGACGATAATTTTCCACAAACTTCACCAAGTTTTCCACAACAATATCTTTGTTGTACTCGCTGTGGGGGTCCTCAAAAGACTTTTCAATGTCAACAATTGATATTCTATGAGCCGGAACCTTGCTACAACCAAAACTTTGATGATATTTTCATAGTAAAGCATTTAGAGTATTCAACAGTAGAACTAGGATAGTTAAAGAGAACCTGCATGTCCAGTTTAGTAAGAATACACCTAATAATGTAGGAAGTGGACCAAATTGGCTTTTTGATATTGATTCACTAACAAAGTCAATGAATTATAAGCCAGTTGATGCAGGAAATCAGTCTAATGGTAATACAGGTACAAAAGCATGTGTTGATTCATGTAAAGCTAGTATGGAGACAGTACCTGGTAAAGATTATATACTGCTACCATTATGGCCTGCTGATCCACTATTCTCTCAATGTTCAAAGAGTTCTCTTGATGCTGGATTCAAACCTTCAAGTGATGGTAAAAAGAAGGTTGATGGTGATACAAGTAAAGAGGATGAAAGTAATGATCAAGAGAAGGATGATAATGTTAACAGCACTAATAATGTTAATACTGCTAGTGATGGAAACAACACTAACAATGTTAATTCTGTTAGTTCAACTGTTAATGCTGCTGGCATAGAAGTTAATGCTGTTGGTGCAAAAACAAGCATTGAACTTCCAGATGATACAAATATGCCTGAATTGGAAGATATTGTCTATTCAGATGATGATGAAGATGTTGGTGCAGAGGCTGACATGAATAATTTAGATGCATTTATGCCTGTCAGTCCTATTCCAACTACAAGAATACACAAAGATCATCCAGTTGAACAAATTATTAGAGACTTGAATTCAGCACCTCAAACAAGAAGAATGACAAAGAATTTGGAAGAACATGGTTTGTTTAGTTCAGTTCAGCAAAGAACAAACCATAAAGACTTTCAAAATTGCTTGTTTGCTTGCTTTTTATCACAAGAAGAACCCAAAAAGGTAATTCATGCATTGAAGGATCCAAGCTGGATAGAGGCTATGCAGGAAGAGCTTCTACAATTCAAGTTACAAGAAGTTTGGACTTTAGTGGATTTACCAAATGGAAAAAGGGCTATTGGCACTAAATGGGTCTTCAGGAATAAAAAGGATGAAAGAGGAATTGTGATTAAAAATAAAGCAAGATTGGTTGCTCAAGGGTACACACAAGAAGAAGGGATTGACTATGATGAAGTCTTTGCCCCTGTTGCAAGAATTGAAGCAATTAGGCTATTTTTAGCCTATGCCTCATTTAAAGACTTTGTGGTGTACCAGATGGATGTCAAGAGTGCTTTTCTTTATGGTAAGATTGAAGAGGAAGTCTATGTTTGTCAACCACCAGGATTTGAAGATCCAGACTTCCCTGACAGAGTATACAAAGTAGAAAAGGCACTTTATGGACTGCATCAAGCTCCTAGAGCTTGGTATGAAACCTTGTCAACTTATTTGTTGGACAATGGGTTTCAGAGAGGAAAGATAGACAAGACTTTGTTTATCAGAAGGGACAAAGGTGATATTCTGTTAGTTCAAGTGTATGTAGATGATATCATTTTTGGCTCTACAAAGAAGTCATTATGCACTGAGTTTGAGAAGATGATGCATAAGAAGTTTCAAGATGAGTTCTATGAGTGAACTCACATTCTTCTTAGGACTGCAAGTAAAGCAGAAGGAGGATGGGAGTTATCAGACAAGGACCAGTATGTGACGAGATTTTAAAAAAATTTGGATTTTAATTGATGTCAATAACCAGCAAGCAACTGCCTAAGGAAACTCAAAATCATCTGCTCAAGGATGAAGATGGAAAAGAGTGGAAGGTTCATAGATAAAGAAAGAATGATTAGTTCATTGATGCAATCTTACTTCTTTAAGATCCTGATTATTATGTTTGTAGTATGTGCCTGTGCAAGATACCAAGTCCACAAGACCTAAAAGTGTCAACCATCCTCATGCAGTGAAAAGAATTTTTTAGATACTTAAAAGGGTCAACCTAAATTGTGCCTTTTGGTATCTAAAAGATACACCTTTGATTTGGTAGCATACATTGATAGTGATTATGCTGGAGCAAGCTTGGATAGGAAGTCCACAACAGGAGGTTGTCAATTCTTTGGGTTTAGATTGATTTCTTAGCAATGCAAGAAGCAGACTGTAGTTGCTAATTTTACAATAGAAGCTGAGTCTGTAGCTGCTTCAAGTTGCTGTGGTCAAGTGCTTTGGATTCAAAATCAATTACTTGATTATGGAGATTCCAATGAAAAGAAGCTAATTCAAATGATCAAGATTCATACTGATAAGAATGTTGCATATTTGCTTACAAAAGCCTTTGATGTAAGTAGATTTCAGTATCTGATTGCTAGTATTGGTATGCTCAATCTCTAAAGTCTTGATTAAGGGAAGGATGTTTGGAATGGAATGGAAAAGCTGCTAAGGATGGGATTTGAGTTCGTGCTGGTAACTTTAAGTTTCTGCTGTTAAGTATAATTAGTAGTGCCAGTTATACTTAATACTGTTAGTTATACTTAATACTGTTAGGTATAATTAATACTGAGAGAATTAAGAGATATGATGAGTATAAAACTAGAAAGAGAGATGTGTGAAATAAAAACAGACATTGTGATTCAGTGAGAAAAAAATTGAGAGATGTGGTGAGTTAATGTTACTAGGCATAAACTTACAATTGTTGGTGAACGTTAATGTTGTTGAGGGTAATTTCATAAATACTTCGATCCAGAGTTTCAATCAATCATTTAATCGATTTCAATTTTTCAAATACTCTCTAATCACAAACCCTAACTCAATTTCATCATTCATCATCAAAACCCAACATCAATGGCTCCTCTAAAGTTTGTTGATTCACATAACATGGTCGCGTTTTTGGAGAAACCTGCTGAATGTGATGGATTTGAGCATATAGTGGACTTTCTGAATGCAAACCCTATCAAATATGCACTAACGGTCAATCCTACAATCTATACTTCGTGCATTGAGCAATTCTGGGCTACTGCCAAAGCAAAAACTATAAATGGGGAAGAATAGTTATGAGCCTTAGTAGATAGATAGGAGGAAGGTGACCATCACTGAATCCACAATAAGGAGAGGTCTTCAACTGAAAGATGCTGAAGGAATTGAATGTCTACCCTGTTAGCCTCAAATATTAAGTCAATCTCGGTCTTTATCTTACTTATGTAGTAATAGGCTATAAGGGTAAACGGGCTCGTAATTGTAAGATAATCTTGTACTAGTATTGGGTTTAAACCCATTTGTAATCTCGAGCCTAGCCCAAAGAAAGCCCATAGGCATGAAAGCATCATGGTGCAAGTATAAATACCCCTCTCCAAGTGTGGAGAGGGTGTTGGTCTCATTTGTATTTTTTGTTCAAGGTAATCAACCATCTCATTTTCTCTCTACTTTCTCTCTCTTATTTCTCTCTCTAAAATTCTTTCTTTATCTTCTCATCTTATTTTTCTTATTCAAGTATGAAATGAAGGTGATTATTGGGTTCTGACATTTGGTATCAATCGCCACGGGGGTGATTTAGTTTTGGTTCGTGTGGTTTTTTACATTTTTTTGGTTCGAAGATTCTATAAAACTAACAAAAGTGAGTTTTGATCTTCCTAACTACTCAAGGTTTTATCTTGTTTAAAGTTTAGGATGTATTAAACTTTCATTTTTGTTGTTTTTTTATAAAATTCAGTTTGTTTTTAGTGAAAAAAATCTGTTCCGAATTTGATAAAAAGTTTACCGAAAAAAAAGTACAATCCGAGTTGCATAATATAGCAAAAATAGTACAATCGAATTTGATTTTATATCAAATTTGGGATAAGTTAACACAAATGAGTGCTATCACAATTGGTTAAGGTGTTGTGTGTGTGTAGGAGACATCCTTAGTTCGAATCTCATTTGTAGTAGTTGCTGTGTTTTCATTTTTTTTCTTCCAAATTTGATAAATTGGTCATATCGAGTTTGTCTTATCATAGGATCTCATTTCATTCTCGGTTATAAGCATAAGAGTTGTAATATTGCACACGTTTTCGGTTTTATCGAAAAGTGTGTTCTAGGATTTCATTTCATTCTCGAAAGTTAGCATAAAAGTTGTAATAGCTACACAAGTTCTCGGTTTCATCGAGTTTTGTGTTAGGAAAGGTATTATCGAATTATTGTAATAGGACATTTGTTAGATAATTCTCGTTTGTAATTTTTCATTGATTTTGATCGATATTGTCTTCAAGATCTATCCGAGAAATTTGTCCGACAAATTCTACCGAGTTTTTCTTTGTCCGAGAAACCTTCCGAGTTTGCTCTATCCGATATCTTACAACATTTGTTACCGAGTTTGTTACCGAATTTGTTACCAAATTTGTTAATTGAATTTGTTAATCGAATTTGTAACATCAAGACAAAACCACAACACAACTTTATCATCTTAAGATCCTACAAATCATTTTCACTTCATAATTTAACAAATCATTCATCATGACAACTCCAATCACAACTTCCACAACTGACAGTCAAATGCATAACAACATCATGGCAGCTGGTTCAAGGGATCGTCCACCAATGCTTGCAACGGGAAGATATGCACAATGGCGATCACGTTTCTTACGGTACATTGATACAAAAACAAATGGTGATGCCTTAAGGAAATGCATTCTCGAAGGTCCTTACATTCCTTCTACTGTCGTAATACAAGCTGTGCCTGCAACAGAAAATTCTCCAGCAGTTCCTGAACACACAACAGTTGAGACAATTCTGAACATGTCTCCTGCAAACAAAGCTCATTTTTTGAATCAAAAAAAGGAATCGATCATATGATATTGACTGAATTTGAGATGAAATATACCCACATTTGATGCGTGCAATACAGCTCATGAAATGTAGAAAGCTATAGAAAGGCTACAACAAGGTGAATCCCTCAACATTCAAGATGTCAAGACAAACTTATTTTGGGAGTTTAGAAAAATCACCTCTTATGATGGAGAATCAATAGAGTCATACTACTCTCGGTTTTACAAGCTGATGAATGAAATGATCAAAAACAATTTGACAGTTGATAAAATGTAAGTCAATGTTCAATTTCTTCAACAACTTCAACCAGAATGGTCAAGGTTTGTAACAATTTTCAAGCAAAAACACAAGTTGGATGAAGTTTCATATCACACGGTTTCTTGACATTCTTCGATCAAACAATATCAAAAGGAAGTTAATGAACTCCGTGCTGAAAGAATAGCCAAGAATGCTAACCCATTAGCACTTGTTGCTACTGCTCAACCATATCAAGATCCATATTATCAAACATCAAAGTCTCACAAATCATCTGCACCAACATCAAGAACATCACTTCCAACCAGATCAAATGCAACTACAAGACACAAAGGCAAAGAGATAGCCAAGCCAATCACACCTCCATCTGAGTCCGCTTCTGAAGAAGACAGTGATCCTGAACAAGCTCAGAAGGATAAGGAAATGCAGAAAAATTTGGCTCTCATTGCAAAGTACTTCAAGAAACTCTACAAACCTACCAACAACAACCTCAGAACTTCCTCAAACACCAGAAATAAGAATGTGGATACTACTCCAAGATACAAGAATGACAATCAGTCTGGACAGTTTGGGAATCAGAGGATAATGACTGTTGCTAGGGCTAGGGAAACTGTAGGTGGACAAGTAATGCATCAGTCTGGGATACAGTGTTTTAACTGTAAGGAATTTGGTCATTTTGCTAAGGAATGCAGGAAGCCAAAATGGGTTAAAGACTACACGTATCACAAGGAAAAGATGTTGTTGTGTAAACAAGCTGAGAAAGGTGTTTAACATTCAAGCAGAGCATCTGACTAGGCCTACAGACAACGGATGAAGAGATTGAATGAACAATATCACTATATAAGCTTATTATGTGGCAAAGATCTAGCGGTTCAAAAAGCATGACTCATTCACTGATTCCTGAGCCATTGAGAACCTGACTATACGATACTGGATATAATGTGTTTGCCAATGAAATACAACATTCTGAGCAATTTGAATCCATTAGTAACACATGTGAAGTGGAAACGGTTGATAGTAATGTCATTCTTGATTCACCGAATATGTGTGATAATGATATTCAGAATGACCAAAATGTTGTAGACTGTGATGATGAGCGTGTTGCGCTTGCTAATTTAATTTCAAATTTAAAACTTGATGTCGATGAAAATAAAAAGATTCAAAAGCAATTAAAGAAAGCAAACGCATCATTGACTCAAGAATTGAAAGAGTGCAAATCTACTCTTGCAGAGACTAGTAGAACCCTGGGAGAGTCTAATAGTATTCGGGATAGTTGTTTAGTTGCACTTCAAAACAAACAAATTGAGTTAGAGAGGTACAAGGCCTTTAATGATCGGTAACAGTGTGAATATGCCAATACTTGAACGTAATTAAATTAAACTCTAGGACTATTAGCTCCAAAAAGACATTGAACATAAAAGAAGTTTAACAACACGTTAAAGCCTACAAAATTATGTATGTCAAGAAAACACGATAGAGTTAGTCAAAGACAAGTCTTTTAACAAAGTCAACATTACAGAAAGGTCTTGTCAAGGAGAAAACAAAGGTAATAACAGATTTGAAACTTAAGGAAGAAAAAGATATTGACAAAATGATTTCAATGGAAAACCAATTAAAGTTTTTAAATTAAATTGTTTACAAAAGGTGTGAATCAATCCAAACCATTCATATGTTTGCACCCAAATGGCCTACATTTAATGGAAGATCTACCTTTGCTAATCTAATGTACCTCAAAAAGGCTCAATATGAGAAACCATGTTTGTATGAGATCCCACATGACCAATCTGATCCTGCAAACAGACTCGTCCCCGATAGGGATGAGACACTGACTCTTGAAACAGAGAATCGAGAAAAATTAAATAAAGACTTAGTGAAACCCTATGATTACACAAAGTTAAATAGTCTTTATGAAATTTTTAAAACCCCAACCCAGGAATATCAAATACAATTGGCATACGCAAATGAAGTAAGGAAGAAAATGTGGAGAAAAACTTTTGTGAAAACAAAACCAAATATTTTCAAAAACATCAATTTCTTACCTGTTTCTAAGTCAATAAGCAAAAGTAGACAAGCATATAATGTCATGACAAATAACATAAATCATCTTAGAGAACTTGTCGATCAAGCTTGGGTAAAACATTCCAGAGATCATTTTCGTGCCCCAACTTCTAAAGATATGGAAATCCTGATTAAGACATGTTTTATGCCTCTTGCCCTTAAGACACAAAATGATAGTTTCGCATTTTTTCATGAACTTAAGCAAGAAATGCATGCTGATTTAAAGTACGTTGAATCCCTTGAAAAATAAATTGATGAACTTGAATCTGATAAGGCAGAATTTCAAACATGTATGATATGCTCTTGCAAGAATGTGTGTCAAATGATGTTATGTGTTCTTATTTGCATTCATTATCTAATTTAGATGCGCACACTGAATTGCAATGCTTATATCTTCATAAGTCCAAGGATTGGAATTTCTGCACAAAAAGCTTTCAAAACAAACTGAATTTGTTAGTAAATAGGTTTATACTGAGCTTTTATGAAGTTTTGCTAAATTAGAAAAACACTTGATTTCTCTTGAACTCGCTTTACAACAATGTCAAGAACAAATGAAAAATGACACAGTTTGCAAAGAAAAAGCGTCAAAAGTAATTCTGAAAGAACATGAACAATATTTTGAGATACAAGATTTGAAAGCTCAATTGCAAGACAAGAACATTGCTATAAGTGAGTTAAAGAAACTCATTGAGAAATACAAAGGAAATTCTGTGGAAACTAAGTTTGATAAACCATCTGTTGTTCGACAACCAAATGTACAAAGAATTCCAAAACTATCAGTTTTAGGCAAACCGACTCCTTTTTTAGACTCCCTTGAGAGGAAAAGTTTTTCACAAACAAAGTCGGTTCCCAAAACTAATGTGTAAGACGGTTTATCAAAACCAGTCATTACAAAGATTTTTCCTCAAACAGCAACACAAGCTGTAAGAAACACAAATGTGATTAAACCAGGCATGTATCGAATTAACACTAGGACAACACAGACTAGAGCACCACAGTTGCCTCAGACTTCTAGGAATACTAATCCTCGCGTGTCTACCTCTACAGGAGTAATTCACAAAACTAATGTTAGCAGACCACAGCTTAGGAGCACTCAAATGAAAGATAAGGTCGTGCCAAGCAATAGTCATGTGAAGGATAAGAAGACTAAAGTAGAAGACCACCATAGGATTTCTAATACTTCTAATAAAACAAAGTCTGTAACTGCGAGTAATGACAGTTTAAAATCCAGAACTTCGAATGTTAATGTTGATTGCTTTGGTGAGTGGTTATTGATTTGTGGTTGGGAGTGGGGTGTCTACTGTGGAAAAATGTGTGTTTAATTCGAATCATGATGCTTGTGAAGTAAAACACTCCAATATATTCATATTTCTTTTAAAGTAAAAGAAAATAAATATTTAACGCTTTCGAATAATTCATTTACAACATTTAAGTGTGTTAGATAATAAAGATACTTATATAAAAAATACAAAAGAAGAAATTATATATAACATATATATACTATGGTAAATAATTATAGCAATAAAGGGGGTACAAATTCGGGTAAGCGGATATGGGTGCGGGTACGGGTATTCGGGGCGGGTATTACTAGAACCCGTCACCGAACCCGTACCTGGCTAATTTTTTTTATCAATATCCAAACCCGTAAACCCACCCCCGAACCCGACCCAATCGGTTCTGGTTTCGGTTTTCCTCATCGTTTTTGGGTGCTTTTGCCATCCCTAATTCCATCGTCCTCTAATTCTCTTGCAGATTGTTCAACTCATCCTATTCATTGTTGACTCTGGATGCACAAAGCACATGACGGACAATCTAACGTTGCTGTGCAATTTTGTTGAAAAATATCTGGGTACCGTTCGGTTTGGCAATGATCAGTTTGCACAAATTCTTGGTTATGGAGATTTAGTTCAAGGAAATATCACGGTCAACATGGTTTATTACGTCGAAGGCCTCAATCACAATCTCTTCTCGGTTGGTCAATTTTGTGATGCGGATTTGGAGGTTGCTTCCAGAAATCTACTTGTTTTGTTAGAGATCTTCAGGGAAATGATTTACTAACCGGTAACCGTGGATCTGATCTCTATACAATTTCCCTTCAAGAAACAACTTCATCAACTCTAATCTGTCTCATGGCTAAAATCTCACCAATTCAAGCATGGTTATGGCATCGAAGACTTTCTCATCTTAACTTCGACTACATCAACATGCTTTCAAAGAAGGATGTCGTGATTGGCTTACCAAAACTAAAATATGTCAAGGTTCAACTATGTTCTTCTTGTGAAGTCAGTAAAGCAAAAAGAAGTTCATTCAAGACAAAGGTTGTTCCAAGTTCGAAAGGACGGCTAAATTTGCTTCATATGGACTTATGTGGTCCAATGCGGGTTGCTAGCATAAATGGGAAGAAATATATTCTGGTAATTGTAGACGACTACTCCCGATACACTTGGACTCTCTTTCTACATTCCAAGGATGAAACACCAAAAGTTTTAAAAGATTTTCTCACGATGATCCAAAGAAATCTTCAAGCCCCAGTAATCTCTGTTCGAACTGACAGAGGCATTGGGTTCTTAAACAAGACACTCAATGCATTCTTTAAAGAAGAAGGAATTGAGCATCAAACTTCTACTCCTTGAACACCTGAACAAAACGGCATTGTCAAAAGACGAAACCGTACTCTGGTTGAGGCTGCTGGGACGATGCTTTCAGCTTCTAAACTTCCTTTATTTTTTTTGGGCTGAAGCAATTGCAACCACATGCTATACTCAAAACAGATCTATCATCATCCTGACACATGAGAAAATGGCATATCACATCATCAATGATAGGAAACCTTTAATTAAACACCTTTACAAGTTAAAGTGGTTATGAAAGAACAAAAAGGATGAAGACCAAACTATAATTCGCAATAAAGCATGACTTGTAGCTAAGGGTTATGCTCAGGAAGAGGGTATTGATTTTGAAGAATCATTTGCTCTAGTTGCTCGCTTGGAAGCTGTTAGGATTTTCGTCGCATATGTTGCACACAAGTCTTTTCCAATTTATCAGATGGACGTGAAAATGGAATTTCTTAATGGTCCACTAAAGGAGGAAGTTTATGTTACACAACCAGACGGGTTCGTTGATCCAGATCATCCAGACAAAGTTTACCGACTAAGGAAAGCTCTATATGGATTAAAACAAGCTCCAAGAGGCTGGTATGATGAACTCTCAAATTTCTTGATATCCAAAGGTTTTACTAAAGGTACCATTGACCCAACTTTATTCACGATAAGATACAGGGAGGATATTCTACTTGTGTAAATTTACGTTGACGACATTATTTTTGGGTCTACAAACCCTAAATTTTCTAAACGGTTTGAAAAATTAATGCACAGTAGATTTGAGATGTCCTTAATGGGGGAAATAAAATTCTTTTTAGGACTTTAGATCCACCAATCCCCACG
>BQNB010054183.1:0-39656 GCA_026074375.1 Tanacetum coccineum | reverse complement strand
ATAATTTCGGTAGGAAAATGAAGGTGTTGGTTGTCATACACACATCATGGTTGTTCATTACTACACATGAGTCTATTGGAGGCAAATTTTTAAAGTTTTTAAAATTTGAAGTTCAAATTTAAACAACCATCATGTCTATATAAACAACCCATGAAACCTTGATTCCTATCATAATTGAATTCGCATATCATAAGAAGAAGAAGACAAGAGATGGAACTGGAAAATAAAAGAAACGTTGATGATGATTTTGAGGTTTGTTTTGTTTACAATTTTGCAATGGAAGTGTTTCGTTTTGTTTACTTTGTGATCATTTTGTGTTTTTTATTTATAGCTTCATCCCTCTCCACAACAACCTGCTCCCCCACAACATGCTCCATACCCTAATCCTTTCTTCAACCCAAACTTAATTAACCGGAATTGGGAAATTATGTATTATCAATTTTAGGCAAATTATAGTGTTCTTTCTATCTTGCAAATGATGGTTTCAAAATTCAATAACTATGTGTTTTGATATTTGAGAAAAGATGTACATATGATTGTGGGATCACTATGTGATATTAATAGCATATTTGTTCATGGCATTATTGTCCAAAGAGATTAGCGATTTATAGAAAATCGAGGATATCAAATACATCACTGCACGTGTATTCTTTGAGCACTTTATCTTCAAGATCCTAAATAAAGAGGTACATATATCGATCACTATAATATTCTTTTATATGCATACATTTTTTATTGCCAAGATAGTACAACAAATAAAATTGCTTCATGGATGCATGCTATATTTTTATTTGTCAAGTATTGAATCTTGTCAATTGTCTTTCTAAAAATTATTGAATCTTGTCAAATTAACTTTTCTTATTTGGTATAGCCTGTTTTGGGGGCTAATGACTTAAAAAGTCATCTAATTTGACATTTTTTGTCTTTTTGTGCAGCCATATTTTTTCTTTTCTATTCTGTCATCAAACTTTCAAAAGCCGATTATTGTGTGTATTTTGTTACCATTTTACCCTTACATTTTCTAAATTTCTAAGGGTAAAATGGTTATTTTACATGATAAAATAGTCACAAAATACACACAATGATCGACTTTTGAAAGTTTGAGGACAAAATAGGAAAAAATAAAGATGGCTACACACAAAGACAAAAAGTGTCAAGTTAGATGACTTTTTAAGTCATTAGCCCCCTATTTTGGAGGCACGGGCAAATGTAATTTGGCTTGACAAAAACTATCGTTCGGTTCGTATCCCATTAGAGGTTAGATCCAGACTTGTCGAGTATCTTCGTCATGACGATTCCAACTGACGTGTAACATATTACCATTCTTCTGGGGCGGAACATATAGTGGAGGTATTTTACATGATAATTAGTAATTGTACATGATGTGTAATGTTTCTTCAATACAAGCACTACTCTAATTATGTAAGGAAACATAAGGTTTAACCTGTATTCCTATCGAGTTGTTATACTTATGCATATGTTCTCATTTTTTAGTATTTTGATATCATATTATATGTTCTTGAAAGGTTACTTTTACGAAGTATAAATTGTATGGAAGTTGTGAGTGTGAGCATGTTTGGTGATTTAATATCATAAGAGCGTCAGGTGTAGTAACTTGGTAACACCCATTTTTTGCCGCCACGTTAGCGCCACATCAGCATAACACCAACACCAACACCACTCCCCTTATCATAACACCAAATAACACCACTCACCTCTTTATTTTCATGAAACCCCCTAAGAGCACAAGGTATCGTAATACCATTAACACCGACACATCAGCGTCACGTCAGCTTTAACACCATAACACCAACACACCAAAATACCCCCGTAATCATAACACCAATAAAATCACTTTTTGGGACCCACCAATTTTTATTTTTTTCAATTTTTAAAACAAATTAAATTTATTTTTTAACAAAAATATAAATTATAATTAAAAAAAATAAAAACGAAAAAAGAAAAAAAAAATGAGTTGGGCCAAAAACACACACTACACACACTTTTTTCTTCCTCCTTCCCTCTTTCTTCTTTGTCACTGTCTCGCACAAAACACACACACTTAATAACACACACACACACACACACACACAAACACAGCACAAATACACACTTTTTAAAAGAAAAAAAAGAAAATACATACCAACGGGCATGGGTGGAGCAACGGCGGTACCAACGCCGTGGGGCAACGCCAACGCCGGGCATGGTAACGCCACCAACGCTGGTGCCACGTAGGCGTAACACCCGGTCCGGCGTTACCATACCCAAGGCTCTAAACAATTATTTCATTATTTTAACAAACTAATCATTTCATTCATTAAATTCAAATACACATTACAATACTAAAAAAACACATTAAAAAAATTCATAAATTAAAAAAAAGTATACGCCCCGGCGACTAATCTTCTTCCGATGCTTCTTCAACTTCGCGCCAAATATGGTTCATAAGGTTTTGTTGGACACTAATATGCGTATCTCTGTCTCTTAATTCTTTTGCTTTACGACGTTGGGTTTCACATCGGGGTACGGGTCAATCGTGGTTGAGCTTCTTGTTGTAGTAGCCATTCGTGATACTCACTAGCTTTTTGTAAATAGAATGTGTCGGTTTCCTCATCGATATCAAAAACGGTTCGACCAATTTGATTTTGATTCATTGTGAATCGTATGCACGGGCCGGTTGTTGAATAAGTCCCCAACGTCCTTGGAGAACACCGAAAGCACGTTCGACATCTTTTCGTGCACTTTCTTGACGCTGTTTAAAGTACGTATGCTTAGGGTCATGTGGCAAGTGAATGATTTGACGAAACTTGACCACTCCGGGTATAATTCCATAAGCCAAAGTAATACCACATTACGAATACTGAACTAAGCTTTACCACATGAACCACAGGGGCTAAGTCATCTAATAGGTCGTCGAATAACGGAGAATTATCTAAAACATTAATATCGTTATTCGCACCCGTCATTCCAATAAAACGAATGCCAAATCCATAGAATCTTGCGAGTACTGCTTCAAGCATTATAGTAGGGTATTTTTTTATCACCTCTACCGTATTGACCTTGCCATGACACTGACCTATTTTTTCTTTTCCAAGTGCATACAATCAATACTTTCCAGCATTCCGAAAAACCCATGAACATTTGTTATGCTTTTTGTATTTTACAAAGTCTTCAAGTGTTGCTTTCTTAAATACTTCGGCATATACAATTCTATGAATGCACATATTAAAGAAAAATAGAGGCATCTCGTGCAGTATGCTCACTCATTTGCAAATATTCATCAAACGCATCGGGTGTGCTATACTCGTATGCATTGGCGTATGGCAGCTTCTCTGTGCACTTCATAAGAGCACTAATAACTATTCGACCCGTATAATCTAGTACGAAGATTTGAAGAAATGATACTGTTGTGGTAGAGGAGCGGGCCGTATAACTTGAAATGCCATTGACAATTTTTAGAAAAAGTTTACGGCTCATACGAAATCTTCTCCGAAAATAGTATAACGGATACTTACAATGATCATCAAAATAATCAGCACGTAGACGTCTTTCGGCATCTTCACGGTCACGGAAGATCGGTGTACGGGTCAATCGTGGTTGAGCTTCTTGTTGTATTAGCCATTCGTGATACTCGACAGCTTTTTGTAAATAGAATGCGTCGGTTTCCTCATCGATATCAAAAACGGTTCGATTTTGATTCATTGTGAAAGAGTTTGTAGTGTTTTTTGTTGTATTGTATTGTTTTTTTTTGTGAGAAAATAATATAGAGGTATTGAAGTATTTATAATGAGTTGTGTGAGGGGGGTAAAATGAAATATTTTTTTAAAAATATAGCCGTTAGGGGCTGTTTTGTAAAAAAAAAAAAAATTTAATAAAACTAGCCGTTAGGGGGTGTTTGGTAACTTTTTAAAAATAAGGGGGAAATAATTTAAAAACTAGTATTTAAGCCGTTTATGGGGGCGGTATAATTGTATTTTTTTTTTAAGTCAACCCAACGCGCGTTGCCGGCCAAACGCCGGACCCCAACGCGTTGGGAAACGCACGGCCCTAGCGGTGTAGTACCGCCGGCCAAACGTCGTTGTAGGCGTTACTAACGTGGCCTCTTACAATATGGATTTGTGGAATATGAACAAATTATAAATTATTTTTGTCCGGGAATTATACGAGTGTAAGGGACTGCAACGTTAATATGTAAAACAGTGTATGTAATGATTCATGTAATTATATTAATTAATGTTTAAACAGACGTCGTTAATAGGTTTAATAAGAATAATATTGGTCGTTAATAGTTAAAGGACTAATATGCAAAATCGAGAAAAGGAAAAGATTTGGTTCGTTCCCTCTCCCTTAGCCGGCCGAATATCTCCTTCCATATGGAAGGAGATTGCTTGTTTTCTCACCAAGATTGTAAGGGCTATAAAATAAGGTCTTAGGGTGTTTTGTAAAGCATATTTTTATATCTTGAAACCTTAAAACCCTAGATCTCTCCTTGCTCTTTCCCTTGGCCGACCGAATCTCAAAACCCTTTGAGGGATTTGGTTTTCTCATTCCCCTTGTCGAACGAACCAACAAACAAACCCTTAGGGTTTTTCGTGTTGAGGTTTTACAATCAAGAAGGTGCTTCATGTGTTGATTTGATTCAAGAAGAGTGATCGTTTGGTTCATCAATATTTGTACTAGGCATACACAGTGTTTGCTAAGTACGTATTGTGTGTGAATACTTTAGAGAGATCATTCTTTTGATCTTGGTGGTTTCGCGTGGTATTATACACACGCATATATTGAAGACGGTGTTACGTTTATTGCTATAAGCAGTCTAACGTTCCTTGCTAAAGGTATATATCTTCAATCCTTTGTTAATTATAAGTTCTATACGTGTTTGATCTTTTCGCTGCGTACTCGTGATATATTTAATTATTAATTAGATCTAAATCCCAACAGTGGCATCACGAGCCATCGTATATGAATTTGTAATACAGAATAAATTGGCCAACATATTTAGGGTTCTTGATTAATTTTTTAAGCCCTTTGGGCGTTTTATGCATCAAGATTTGATCTTTATGCATCAAGATCCAATTTTTATTGGTTATTAAAAATTGATTAGACGATTTCTAGGTTGTATGCAATTTTATGAATAAAACTTGATGTGTTTAAATTGTTAATTGATCTGGTTTTATGTTATATTAATTGTTAATTTGGCATCCATGATAAATACATGCAATTATCGGGGTAGGTGCTATTTGATATTTCAATCTTGGTTTTTTTAATTTTTGGGGTTTTTTTTTTTAAAATATTATTATGCAAAGTATGGATGTTCAAAGACTAAAAATCATAGAACACTAAATTTATGTGGTTTCGATTCATGACTTTAAAAGCTAGGTAAGACCTTGGCATGTCTTAATGGGGCCTAAAAGTTAATTTATGTGCCATGTGGTATGTATTTGTATAAGGCTTACGCAATCGATTATATTGATGAATGTGGCCGGAGTTTATAGGATGAACTGGAGCTTATATGGGATACATTACTGTTTTAATTATTAGATAATTAGGATACTTTATGAATATTTGCCGTGGTTTAATTGTTAAGTGTTATTTTGAATAAATTTGTTATGTGAATTAGTTTTATGTTTATATTATTTTTATTTTAAGTATTGGACTTGTGAGAAAATAAAAGGGTTTTTCGAAAATAAATATAAACATGATTAATTATTATGAAATCAGATTTATTATGGACTATTTATAGTTCATAATGAGTTTTCAAAATTAAAGTTTTATTATGAGTGGTTAAAACTGGACGCTATGGACTCATGGGAAGTACGGCTCATCCACTAGAACAAACTATAAGAGAAGTTTAAGGAGGATTTTCCTAAAGATTTCAGGTTTTTAATAAGCTTCGCGCTGACCTGTTTCTCCGCTTCTTTGTGCGTTCGATTGGAGTTACCGTGAAACATGGTATGTCACTACAGTGTCATTATTTGACCATTCTTTAATCTTTAAGTTTGAAAACATGTTGAATCGTCAATTTTAAAAGGTAACACTATTTATACATTAGATGTATAGAAAATGAGTGATACCGTAATAAGTTACTTAATTGAGTAAAGTATTTATTAAAATCTATGATACGAAGATGTATGCATGCTTCTTCATACATATTTGTCACGACAAATAAAATACCCTTTTTAAATAAGTTATTGCCATCCAATTTGAAAGAACACTTGCAGATGCTTTTTACTATGCGTGAGACGTGTGTAGATCGTAATCCCAAGGTGATTATACATTTTTTCGTGAGACGTTAGTGTTACATAATCACAGTTCTTGATTGGACGACTTAATCAGTTTAGAGGTAAGACCCTAAATGTGAGGCAAAAGATGGGATGAAACATGCTTACTAGTATATTATTGTAATGAAGTAAGTCCCATATGGTTCTAGGAATTGCACCGGCGGCAATTATTGATCGTCAATTACCTTTTGAATACATCATCACTAGCAGATCAGATCAACTGATGTGGTGGTGGTTGGCAAGTAGGGTCCTAGCCTGTAGAAAATTAATTGTTTATTTGATTAAACTTGGGTAGTTAATTTTCTTCAAGGAGTATTATCGAAAATACTAATTCTTGAACTTTAACTATGTTTTGTAGATGGCATTACCTGTTCAAAATATAAACCATTCGGCTTTCAGGTCGATGTTTGAAAGATAAAAACTTTCTGGAACTAATTTCAATGACTGGCTTCGTCGACTTAAGTTAGTCTTGAGAGTCGAAAAGAAGATGTTTGTCATTGAACAACCTATACCCCCTGTTCCTGCAGCTAATTCTGAAGCAAATGTGCTTGCAGAGTGGAATGCTTTATATGATGCTTATAATGAGGTGGTTTGTCTTATGTTTGGGAGTATGACCCCTGAACTTCATAGACAATTTCACCTTATGATATGCTTTAGGAGCTTAAATCTATGTTTGAGAAACAAGCTAGAATTGAGAGGTTTGACTTAATTCAAACTTTTCATGCTTGCAAACATGAGGAGGGTAAACCAGTTGGTGCATATGTGCTTAAGATGAAAGGCTATGTGGAGCAACTGGAACGTCTTGGTTATGTGCTCCCACAGGATCTTAGTGTTGGTTTAATCTTGAATGGCCTCACTAGTGATTTTACTGGATTTGTAAGAAATTACAATATGCATAACATGGGGAAGACAATTGGTGAACTACATGCTATACTCATTGAGTATGAAAACGGTTTACCTAAAAAGGCTGAAACACCACAAGTAGTGATGATTAAAGGTGGTAAAATCCAGAAAGTCAATAAGAAATCGCTTAAAGCTAAAGGTAAGGGTAAAACTAATGGCAAGGGAAAGGATAAACACGGTTATATCTCTAAGCCTAAAAACCCTAAACCTACTGCTAAAGAGCACCCGAAAAAGCATGACACATGCCACCACTGCAAAGAGGTGGGTCATTGGAAGAGGAATTGTCCTGTTTATCTTGCTTAGTTGATTAAGAAGAAGCAAGTTGGCACTCCTAGTTCTTCAGGTATCTTCATAATAGAATTATTTTCTTTTCCTAATAAATCCTGGATGTATGACACTAGTTGTGGTTATCCTTTGTATTACAAAACAGGGTTTAGAGAAGCAAGGTACTCATATTTGTATCACAAAACATGGTCTTGGAGGAGTAAGAAAGCTAAAACAAATAGAAGCTATTGGAAGTTTTGACTTAGTTTTGCCTAATGGCCTTGTGATTTGTTTAGACAATTGTCATTATGCACCTTCTATAACTAGAGGTGTTGTTTCAGTTCACCATTTGGTAGAAAATGGATTTGTCCAGTGTTTTACGGATTTTAGATTTTCAGTTTTTAAAAACAATGTGTTTTATTTTAATGTTATTCCTAGTAATGGTATTTATGAAATTGATATGCATGATCTTGTACCAAATATTAATTCTATTTATAATGTTAGCACTAAAAGAGCCAAACACAATTTGGACTCTACTTATCTATGGCACTGCCGTCTTGCTCATATAAGTAAGAAACGTATTGAAAAGCTGCAACATGAAGGGCTTTTAAAATCAACAGATGATGAGTCATTTGATCAATGCGTATCTTGTTTATCGGGCAAGATGACTAGGAAATCATTTCCACATCGTCCTGAAAGGGCGACTGATCTTCTTGGAATTATACATACTGATGTGTGTGGTCCACTTAGACACGTGTCAAGACAAGGTGCTAGCTACTTCATTACATTCACTGATGATTATAGTCGTTATGGTTATGTTTATCTTCTTAAACATAAACATGAGGTCTTTGAAACGTTCAAAGTGTTTAAAAATGAAGTAGAAAATCAACTCGGGAAGACAATCAAGGCTCTTCGATCAGATCGAGGTGGCGAATACATAAGCCAAGAGTTTAAAGATTATCTTAAAGCTTGTGGAATTGTCCAACAGCTTACTCCTCCTTACACACCACAACATAATGGGGTGTCTGAAAGAAGGAATCGTACTTTGTTAGACATGGTTCGATCTATGATGAATCTTACAACTCTGACCTCTGCCCTTATCTCTTTTGGGAATTATGCTCTAGAGTCTGCAATACGCATTCTCAATATGGTTCCAACAAGAAGATTGCATAAGACTATATGAATTATGTGATTATGGAGTAGTTTCCAAATTGTCTTACTTAAAGGTCTAGGATGTGAGGCGTTGTTAACCAGGGATACGCCTGACAAAATACAAAAGATTGTTAAGTGTTATCTTTTTAGGATACAAAGGATCCAAGCAATGGGTTACTATTTTTACTTCACACCTGAAAACAAAATTATTGTTGCGAGGTATGTTGAGTTCTTTGAGAAAAATCTCATAACTCAAGAAGTCAGTGGGAGGGCCATAGATCTTGAAGAAATTCAAGATGATGATACCTCACCTTATGAAATCACTAGCGATTCCTATGGTGGTTGAAGGTTTTAAACCACTTAAGTGGAAGTAGATTAGATTTCGTAGGTACGAAAGGGAACATCAAGCTCAAAAAATCGTTTAAGTTAAATTGTAGTGGCGGCGAAACATAGTCTAGGGGATCTTAATTGAATCCCACTAGTATTAAGGCTGCAATGTTGGATCCAAAATTTAATATGAAAAAAAAACTTGCTCGATGCTATGAATGCGGGAAGTGCAATCCCATGATAGGATATAAGTATTTGGTCTTGGTGACTTTCCTCCTAATTGAAAGGACCTGTTTAGAGTAAGTTTGTTTTTAAGAAAAAGACTTGACATGGATGGCATATGTCAAACCATAATCTCGTCTTGTAGCAAAGGGGTTTAATCAACTCTCGGGCGGTTGATTATGAGGAAACATTCTCACCCGACGCTGACATCTTGAGCTATTAGGATTCTCATATCAATAAGCGGTGTAATATGGATTATGAGTGTTAAGGATAACGAAAAAGTGTTGGTCACTTCAATGATATCGTTGATAGCTCGTGGATGTAATATTTAGAAACTAAATGGATAGTAAATCCATAAGGCCCATGGAAAGTCGCATCAAGGGTCCATATGGTCGGCCACTCTAGAGTATTTATACCCCTCTCCACACCTTGGAGAGGATTGGTTGTTCACTTTTCTCAATTTCACTAATCTAATTATGTCCTTTTTTCCTTTCTCATCTCTGATAACAGAAGTGTTCATCCATCCTTTCTCTCTCTAGTTCTTCATACATTTGATTGTGAGTTAAGATAATCCAGTATTCTTCAATTGGTATCAAGAGCCATGGGGTGATATAGTTTGGTTTTGTGTGCGTTTTTCTTTTCTTGTTCTAGCGTGCGTTTGGTTCGAACACATAACAAAAGATTTCATCTTTCGTGTGTTCAAATACCATAAAGATTAGTACTTTCTTGTTTATCTATCTTAGTATAAGCTAGGTTTTAAAAGCATAACTTTCAAAACATCAAAAATCTTCATCTTTTTTATTATTTTTTTGGTTCGAACTTGTTTTTGTGTCCAAAATCTTGATCCGGAAATTTTTGTGTTAAAAATCTTAAAGTTTGTGTTTTTATGCTTCTACTAGGGTTAGAATAGCTAGTTGTACAAGAAAATTTAAGTAAAAACGTCAAAAATTATGTTTTTTAAGTGATTTGAAGTGTGTTAAGACGCTTTTTATACTCACTGTTTGAATTCGGGGATTTATAAGTAATTGAGATTGGGCGATTTATACGTGTTTAGATTCCGTCTGATTTATACGTGTTTGAATTCGGCGATTTATAGTTTAGGTATACTCGGCGAGTTTTTTCGTGTGCAGTTCGGCGATCTATACGTGTGGCAAAGTCGTGCGATTTATACGTTTTTGGTTCGTGCAATTTATAAGTATCTACATACAACAATTTATACAGTTGATTCATATCAGCGTTTATACTGGACTAAAATCCAGCGATTTATACGTGACTACATCCAAACGATTATTATTCTATAAAATCCAGCCAATTTTTACGTTCTTAAAATCCAACGATTGATTCATCACAAAATATCCAGCTATTTATACCTAAGGAAAATCCAGCGATTTATACAGTCTTCTAACCGGCGTTTATACATTTTCTCTAAGCGTTTCTACGTTACACTTGGGTGACTGATACAAATTACCTTTTGGAGTTTTGTACCTTTTTTCATTGGAAATTTTTTAGTTTTCCATATGATTTATAAAATACCGTGAAGTATTTCAATTATTTTATCATCAGGTTTTATCAGAAATTGTAAATAATCACGTGTAATCTTATGACTCAATTCACTTAAAACATACAACAAATTTTACACAACAACCTCTTTTCAGCTGAACGATCAAAAAGTTATACTATTTATCTTATCACATCTAAAATCAAACATGTGATTTAATAAATTCCCTAGTGGACAAAGAATACTCTTGCTGAGTAATGATACTCTTCTGGTGCTGAAAATCATCCACCAATGTTGGAACATAAGACTTGTATGATTCTTGAAAAAGTATAATGGAACTTTACATGCAAAATAGAGAGCCACGGAGAATGATACTTGAATTAGTTGAACACGGGTCTACTCATTTGCGTCTATGATTGAAGAAAATGGTGGTGACCACAAGAAAAGGAAATATGTTGAATTGTCTGCTTACAGAAAAAATTTAAGGCTGATTGTGATATGAAGGCAAACCTAATATCATTCTTCAAGGCTTACCAGCTGTTATCTATTCACTTGTTAATCATCACAGAGTTGCCAAGGATCTATGGGAAAGAGTTCAACTACTAATGCAAGGTACCTCATTGACAAAGCAGGAAAAGGAGTGTAAACTGTATGATGCATTTGATAAGTTTGCTCACATCAAGGGGGAATCACTTCATTAGTATTACTTGAGATTTACTCTGCTGATCAATGACATGAAATTTACAAATTAAAATTAGGAGCAATTTCAAAGTTCAATATTACCAAGTTCTTAAATAGTCTCCCATCCTGAATGTAGTATGTTTATGATTTGATGTTCAATCTTGTAAATGAATTTGCATAATACCAACTATAATCAGTGTATGCATATCTTGTAACAAACTCGAACTCTATGCAAAAGAAGTCCGCATTATTCGTGACGCAATCAAGATCCACTTGCATTAGTTGGTAACCATCAGATGACACCATCTCACTTTAACACTTATCAATACTCATACAACAATCCTTAGTTCCAACAACAGTTTTCACCATCTTAGTCTCCTCATTATGGATCAATTCCTCCCACACAACATTACTCAACTACTTATCCATCCACACCTCTTGCAATTTCTTATCCGTCAACACCGTATCCAAATGCTTACTTATCTACCGTTCATCAAGAGGCTTGTCCACAAACACCATCTGTTTCTCAAATTGAATATACTGTCTCCACAGTTAATCAACAAACACATATGGCTGAATTTCCTCAGATAGACTCTGGTCTAGCAGTTCCTGTGTTTAAGCAAGGAGATGACCCTATTGATGCCATTAACAAAATGATGTCATTTTTGTCTACTGTCGTCACATCTCATTTTCCATCTACCAACAATCAGCTAAGAAACTCATCCAACCCAAGACAACAAGCAACTATTCATGATGGACGGGTGACTTTCAACCACATTCCATGGGTGAAAAAATTCTCTATTATGTAGCTGGTAACTTTAAGGAACAAGAGCTAATACTTCAGGAACAAGAGGGAATTATTCAAGTCAACAAAGGGTTAAGTTTTGTTTTTATCTGCACACAAGGGGAAAGGTCACATGGAAGGACCGTGGCCCTAAAGCTAAAGAGGAAAAGAGATGCTATTGTGGTTTTAAGGATAAAGTTCTATTGGTTAAAGCTCAAGGAAAAGGTAAAGTTCTGAATGAGGAAGAATTAAAATTCTTTGGCAGGACCATAGTATTGATGAAAGGATAACAGATGTAGAATCTAGTTGATAAAAAAATATTCATGGAACAGAGTTTGAAGGAAGTAAGGTCACAAATGCTTTTGTAAGTCACTTTATGAAATTTCTTAGTATGGAAGGAAGTACCATCCACCTTCCAACTGAGGGACTCTATAAAAAACATCTACATGATAACACAACTATATGTAAGATTTGCCCTATTACCAACGTGGAAATTAAAATGGCTATATTTTCTATTGGTGATAATAAGGCCCCAGGGCCTGATGGCTTCTTTTCTTGTTTCTTTAAACATGTATGGGACATTAGTAGGGAAGACGTTTGTTCGGTTATAAGGGACTTCTATATGAATGGTAAATTATTATAAGAGCTAATTCATACTATCATTACCCTCATTCTTAATATTTTAACTCCTTCATGTGTAACTGATTACAGGCCAATTACATCATGCTATAATACGCTTATAAATATTAGTAAATTCTTACTAATCTCAAGCAAGGAATGGTTGGTTTGATGTGGTTAGCATTAACCAATCAGCTTTTATGCCTGACAGGCGAATTTCTGACAATATCTTGCTAACCCAAGAGCTTATGCTACACTACCATCAGGATTTGGGGCCTCCTCGTTGTACGATGGATTGGAAGTTTCTTTAATGTATTCTCGTACATTTTTGATTTCATCAAAATATGGTAAATTGGATAATGGCATGTGTAACAAGTGTCTCATACTCGATCAATATTAACGAAGCTCTTCATAGCTTTTTTTAATGGAAAATATGGGATTAGACAAGGTGCCTAATGTCTCCTTATATATTTACCTTGGTTACGGAGGTTCTTATTCTTATTTTGCAGCGAAAAGTTCAAGAAGTCGAGGACTTTTGGTTTCACAATAGGTGTGACAAGCAAAAGATTATAAATCTTTGCTTCGCTGATGACATGTTTCTTTTTTATTTCAATTGCTGATTCTGAAGATATTTTGATGCTTGAGGAAGAGAGTCGATCTAAAATGCTTTTAAAACAAAGTAATCCAATGGTATTAGAAAAGAAAGTTAACATTAAACCAATTAATTATGCTGAGTTAAATTGATTATCTGAAGATTTTGGTAAACGTTTTGTTCCATAACAAAAACTGTCTGATGAACAAGCTTTTCGGTTACAAACTTCACACCCTAATACTGACCAATCTGCTTCTTCGCCTGTCAAAATTAAGGCTCCTCAGGAACTTCCTAAGGTAAGCCTGGTTAATACAAGCCTTAAAAAGCTTAAATACCATTTTGGCCAATTTAACAATGTGGTGAAAAAGCAGATTACACCTGATGCTTTAACAGAAGGGGAATGGGGGTTTGAACACACTAAACCTGTTTTTCTAAAAGAAATAATTCCATTTTTAAAGACCTTAAAAGACATATTTAATGTTTTTGATAAAGATATTTTAAATGAGGTAACAGAAGTACAAATAGTTTTTAACCAGATGGAAGCTGCTGTTCAACAGTATTTTGTAGACAAACAGTGCTTTGAAATTCAAAAGAAACAATTTTTGATTGAAAACGATCGACTCTTGGATCAAATCATTTCTCAAGATATTGTGAATATTGTTGTGAATTCTTCGTTGGATATAAATACTTCTGTGAATGTGAATTCTTCTGCTGCTATGAATGATTCTGTGAATTATGTTGAAAATTGCAACAAGTGTCTGGAACTTGAAGCTGAGCTTATCAAACAACACAACATGGTTGAAAAAGATGAGTATAATAGACTTTCAAAAAGCTTTTCTAAACTTGAACAACACTGCATTTCTCTTGAACTTGCAATGCAACTCAATAAAGAAATTTTTCAAAAGAATAACACATCTGTGAACCAAACTGAACCTTCATTTGATCAATTGTTTGAATTAAACAATTTGAAAGCTGAGCTTCAAGCAAAAGACACAACAATCGAGAAGTTGAAGGCAAACATTAAACGTTTGAATAAAACTTCCACCACAAACAGTGTGAAAAAGGACATAGATGAGATTGAGACCATCAACATAGAACTGGAACATAGGGTGGCAAAACTAATTGCTGAAAATGAGCATTTGAAATAGACTTATAAACAACTCTATGATTCAATTAAACCATCACGTGTTCGTTCTAAAGAACATGTTGAATCTTTGGTTAATCAATTAAATCAAAAGTCTGTTGAAATTACTGATTTAAATGCTCAACTTCAGGAAAAGGTTTTTGTCATAACAGCATTAAAAAATGATCTTAGAAAATTCAAAGGAAAATACATAGTTAACAATGTCACCCAAGTGTCAAATGCTACCACTATTGCTCCAGAAATGTATAAGCTTGACTAGTAACTTTGGCTTTTAAAGATAAGAATAATATGAAAACTCACATATAATACCTTAAGCACACTATGGAACAAGCTGTTATTCTTAGGGAGATAGTTGAACAAGTCAAATCACTAAACCCTTTAGATAGTGCATCTCACTCTGCCTGTAAGTATGTTAAGCTGATTCAAGAGTTGCTAGGATATGTTAGAGATACTTGCCCTAGATTATTCACAAACTAGTAAGTAAATTAGTGCTGTCTGGCTATCAACAAAAAGAAAACAGTTAGGTTTGTTGAACCCGTCATATCATCAAGCACACCCAAAAAGAGTTAGGCTCTTCCCAAACAAAGATCAAACAGACCACTAACAATTCTGTGTCAACTTCAACAGGAGTAAGCCGGTCTACTAAATCTAGCCGGTCAAAGTCTACAGATAATACAAAGAATGATAGGATCATGCAGATCTCAAGTAGTACCTAGAAGAAGAATAAAGTAGAAGACCACTCTAGGATAGTTAAGTCTTGTTTGAATAAACCGAATTATGTTGTTAAACCATCTAGAAATGTAAATGTGCAGCATTTCAAATTAAATACAATTTCTGAGCTAATGTGCGTTAAATGTAATAGTTCTATGTTTGATGCTAGACATGAATTGTGCTTTCTTGAATTTGTTTCTGATATGAATGCAAGTTCCAAATCTAAGTCTGTTAAGAAAGATAAAAAGAAAGAAGAGTAGAAACCTATAAGAAAAGTGTTTACTAAAATTAGATATAACTGGAGACCCACAGGAAGGACTTTTACTTTAGTTGAAAATGCTCGCCTTAACTTGGAAATTACCGCCATAATAAAGTGCCTCTTAGGGAAAACCAATTCCTCTAGAAAGTAGTCGCACAGAATTCTGTAGTAACTAAGGGGTTATACTAGGAGACCTAAGGTGGGGGGGATAACTAAAAACTAATGGTTCCAATAAACAAACCTAAGATTGAAAATCTGTCATTCTAACAAAAACGGGAACCTGATTCATCTCGGGGATTCCAATACTTCAGTTGCGCATATTCTATCTTCTCTTGTCGGATCTCAAGGTTGTCCTAATTGTTTTGTATTTGGACTCCGGTATGCTCAAAGCACTTGACTGGAGACGCTTCAGCTCACCAATTTTGTTCACTAGTTTCTCAATTACTGTCAAGTTTTGTAACAACCTGTTTGAAAGATGTATGGGTATGGTGCTATCAGATAGGGAATATCATATTTCAAGGGTTTCTTATGTGGCAAGGACTAGGTCCACAATCTATTCTCAGTTGGTTATTTTGCGACTCAGTCTTGAAAGTTGCTTTCAGAAAAAAACATGTGCTTTGTTTGTAATCTGAAAGATGATGTTTTACTCTAGGATCTTGGAAACAACCTTTCTTGATCATTGTCAAATTGGGGGGTATGATGGCGTCTTCTCCAGTTTGTCACTTGTCCAAAGCCTCAAAGACCAAATCCTGGTTATGGCACCAACGATTGTCACATTTGAACTTTGGTGCTATTAATCATTTGGCTAAAAATGGTCTCGTACGAGGTCTTCCCAAATTGAAATTTGAAAAAGATCATCTGTGTTCGGCATGTGCAATGGGCAAAAGCAAGAACATCACATAACAAAATTGAAGGACACCAATCAGGAAAAACTTATCTTTTGCACAGGGATCTTTTTGGGACTATGCGTGTTACAAGTATAAATGGGAAAAAGTACATCCCTATCATTGTGGATGATTACTCTCGGTTCACATGGGTGAAGTTTCTAGCATTAAAGGATGAAGCTCCTGATTTTATAATCAAGTTTATGAAGATGATACAAGTTAGATTGAAGCTCCTGATTTCATAATCAAGTTTATGAAGATGCTATCCAAACAATGATAGTGAGGATTGGGCAAACTTCAAGCTCTAAAGCTGTATAGGAATTGTCATTGGATATGCTCCCAGAAGAAAGCTTAACGTATCTACAACCGTACGTACCCGAAAAATCATTATAAACTATCCATGTCGATTTTGATTGAGCTGACGCCAATGGTTCTGAACAACTTGGTTCAGGACCCGGGCTTTAATTAATGACTCCTGCAACATTCAGTTCAGGACTTGTTTCAAACCCTATTCCTCAACAACCTTGTAATCCATCACTAAGATATGATTAAGATGTTTGTTTAACCTTGTTTGATGGAAATAACTTTAATCTCTAACAATTGCATGTCTCTCTAGTCCAGTCGTACTGCACCAAGAGCATGTGATTAGCCGATCTCCCTATGCTACGTCAATAGACAAGATGATTCATCAACAAGTATCCCATCAAGCACAAGAACATGGAAAATTCTTTTATTATTTTCTCAAGGTTTTAAGAATCACCAAAACATCACATTTTCATAATGATCCAGTTTACGAATCTCTTCATGAAGACTCGACTTCTCAAGGATCGTCATCTAATGTGAGACCAATCCACACTCCATTCTAATCACTTGGTAGATGGACTAAGGATCATCCTATATCAAATGTAATCAGAGATCCTTTTCGTTCCATCTCCACCAGAAAGCAACTACAGACTGATACCATGTGGTGTTATTTTGATGCCTTCCTAACTTCTGTAGAACCAAATAACTTCAAACAAGCAATGACTGAACCATCTTGGATCGATGCAATGCAAGAAGAAATTGATAAATTTGAAAGGCTACAAGTTTGGGAATTGGTGCCGTGTCTAGATAAAGTCATGTTGATTAAACTAAAATGGATTTATAAATCAAGATAGATGAATTTGGCGGGGTACTAAAGAATAAGACTAGATTAGTTGCTCAGGGATTCAGGCAAGAGGAAGGAACCAATTTCAAGGAATCATTTTCACCGGTTACAAGAATAAAGGCTATCCATATCTTCATAGCTAATGCAGCCAACAAGAATATGATGATTTTCCAAATGGATGTTAAAATGGCTTTCTTAAATGGCGAGCTCAAAGAAGAGATCTACATTTCTTAACCAGGAGGATTTGTGGATCAGGACAACCCATCGCATGTGTATAAGCTCAAAAAGGCCTTGTACGGTCTTATACAAGCACCACATGCATGGTACGACATGTTGTCAAGTTTCCTCCTTTCACAACATTTCTCCAAAGGTGCAGTTGATCTGACGCTCTTCACACGGAAAGCGGGAAACAACTTATTACTGGTACAAATTTATGTTGACGATATAATATTTGCATCCACTAATACTGCTATGTGTAATGAGTTTGCTAATCTGATAACCACTAAGTTCAAGATGTCGATGATGGGGCAGATGTCATTCTTTTTAGGATTATAAATATCTCAAGGTCCCAGAGGCATCTTCTTAAAACAATCAAAATATGCTTATGAAGTTATTAAAAAATATGGTTTGCTAACTAGTGATTCTGTAGTCACACCTATGGGTGGAAAAGAATAAACTGGATGAAGATATACAGGGGGGACACCCGTTTAATGCTACCTTTACAGTGGCATGATTGGATCCTCATGTATCTGACATCCAGTAGGAACCCGACCTTATATATGCAGTCTGCTTATGTGCCCGGTATCAGGCAAAGCCTACCAAAAAGCACTTAAATGCGGTTAAACGGATCTTTCGATACCTAAAGGGAACCATTAACATGGGTCTCTGTAGGTCCTTGGTCTTGGATCTATATAGCCTTTATAAGACAATAGTTACCTTGAATAAATCTAAATCAACTATGTGAGAGACACTGACTATGAATATCAAGTGTTAATGCGGAATCTTAACACAAGAATTAAGAAGAACAATAATACTAATTTTGCTATTGATTTCTATTAAGCTTCAATGCTTCTATTACATCTATGAAACTCTATGCCATAGGGTTCCTTTTATACACCAAGGAAAACCCTAATGGGCTTTACAAACGTGTGAAAGGATAATACATATCCTTTCACTAAGATATTCTAAGATATCTTATGATAACTATTACTATTCTGTTATATATACAAATTACGTAAATAACAACCAGTACTAACTATAGTAATGCTATTCTACCAGTTACTAACTTTGTAGATGCCAGACTTAACTAGTACTTGCCTGATGAACTTAGTTTATACCAGAACTAACTTATACTACCAGACTTAACTGTTATACTACCAGTATTAAGTCTTTTACAATCTATTTCCCAACAATCCTCCCCTAACTTGATCTTCACTTGTGAACTTCAAGTTTCTTCAAATGTCTTCAATTTGAGCTTCCTGAGGATGTTGTAAATAAAACTCTTCGAATTATTCTTGATCTGCAATTCTTCAAATCATCTCTTTTTGATCTCTGCATCCATCATTCTTCAAACCTTTTCAGCAACCCTTCATATCAGCAATCAAATCATATAGTTTCAGACTATTCTCATCACTTCCAGGTGTGTTAACTCCTGTGAGAGGTGAATCATTGAAACTTTAAATGGATTTGATGTCTCTTTACCAGTTAGCCATTTACTCTGGAGTAGTCAGTCCTTTGGCCACCAGAAAGGTGCATGTCCATGGTTGACTGAAAACCATTTCAACTCTCAGTACATGAAACATTGGTGAGTTGAATACCATATGGTTTTTGGCAAACCATTACAGCCATAAACGAATTTGATATGCCTTTACCTGTAGCCGTTTGCTCAGGGCTAGTCAATCCTTTGGCACCTAGAAAAGGTAAATTCCATGGTGGATTGATGACCATATCAACTCTTAGTACTTTAAAACTTGGTGAGTTGATGTACCATCCACTTTTTGGTAAAGTGTCAACCATCTAATATGGATTTGTTATTTGTCTTTACCATAAGCCATAATCTTATGGACTAGTTATGGTTTTTCCACAGCCTTTACCAACAATCCATAACTTGTTGGGCTAGCCAACTCTTTACTAATTTCAGATATGGTGAGGTTGATTACCATACAATTTTTGACAAATTTGTCAGCCATTAACGGATGTGAAGTCTTTTCCAAGAGCCGTTTGTCATGGACTGCAATCCTTTATGTCTGTTGACATGGTGGATGATACCATTTGTTGTGTTAGTGCATCACACCTCAACAAAGTGTTTATACTATTTTTGCCATCTAGATTTCTAAAACTCATCACACTTATGCTACTTACTATTGCCAGCTTGCTTTTCCCTTCCATTTAAAAGTTTTTGTAGCAATCCTTATCTGGTTTTCCTCCTTGAAGTTTTTATCTAGCATAGCTTTGCATACCTAACAGATAAGGGTTATTGGTCTTTCAATAGCATATTATTTATCTATTGACCTCCCAAGTTCAAAACAGTGTACTTGCAAGTATCTATTATCATCCAACTTATGATCTTTTGTTGACATACACTCCAAATAGGATCTGTTCTAAGGGGTTCCTCAAACATATTCTTTAAATATCCCCAAAGCACCTTCTCAAGCCCATCCTCTGGACCATTCATACCATATCTATTCATGATGATCCTATATAATTCAGTAAGATCATCCCTAGATATATCCTTTAGCATAGCTCCAAAATTTATGTACACTATATCAGTTCCATCTTCCCTAATATTGGTACATCACCTTTCTTCCTTGCTTGATGATCTTATAAGTAAGTATACTAGGTGATTTCATAGCTACAGGAACATGATTAATAGGAATTTTAGTACCTGAAGCATAATCATCTTGTTCACTAGCTTTATCTGAAACTTTAGAATCATCCTTATCAAGGTCTGTATGTAATCCTTTCCTTGCCATCTATTTTCTCCTCTTTCCAGTCTGCTTGGTTGGCTCATCATCTTTTGCTTCATCACTTTTTAGTCTTTTTGAAGTCTTTGTTTGGAGCTCTTCACCAAATCTTTTCAGACTATCTTTAGTAGCTTCAAAGTTTATTGGTGCAAAAGATACAATCTGCTTTACCAGCTTATCAAATTCTTCTTTAACTTCTTCAAAACTTAAATTCTTCAGCTGAGATAGCTTCCATGTCCCCTGATTCTTCAAGTAATTCATCATATAAGTTCTCAGCTGTGATTGGATCATGGGCTTAATTCTTTTGGCTCTTGCTCTTTCTTTTGCAAAATGTTTCTTCCTTTGATTTACTAGATCAACCATCTTCTTTGCAAAGTCTTCTCCTTGTAAGTCACTTCCTAGCACACTCTTTGACAACTCTGCATTAGCTTTAATCTTTGCTCTAATGAGATCCCAATCTTCATCTGTGTAATGCTGAGCTTCAATTAAACTTGAGCTCTTCTTTTTCTTTTGATTGTCTTTTAATTCTTTTCTTCTGCTATTCATTGTGCTAGAGAGATCCAAGGTACTTGTTGAATCCTCTTCTTCTTTCTCCAAGTATCCAATCTGATAGCTTCTGCTAAACTAGCTTCCTCCTATAGAATTTGTTCCTTAGTCTTCTTAGGAGCTTCTTCAATGATCATAGGAGCTTTTCCTTCTCTTTGGCCTTTATCAGGCGAAGGAATGGACTTGTTAATACTGTCAGTACTAACTTGCCCACTAACAGTACTAACTTTAGCACTGCCAGTATTAACTCCTTCAGCAGCAGTATTAACTTCTTCTTGAAAATCCAAGCTTGTGACAACCTTCTTTCCCTTAGTCTCTTTCCTTCTCTTATACCTCCTTCCCTTATCTATGGACTTTAGCTTTTGAGAGGCAACCTTGGAGAGAGTTTTGGCTGCTGCTAATGTATTAGGGCTTATGTCTTCAACTTGTTCTTCCCCTAAAGTGTTGACAATAGTCTTAGAAGGAGTAACCAGCCCTTGTACCAAAGAAACTAGAGGATTATCTTGACTTTTTCTCCCCTGATCCTCAGGTTCTTCCTCTTTAGAGTCTGAGAAGACCACATTTTTCCTCTTCAAAATACCTTCCAGCTTCTTCACCTTCTTGACTAACTTCACAATTGCACTCCTTATGGTTAGCTTGGTTTGCTTGAGATCCTTTTCCAGACTAGCAACTCTTATCATTAGTTGAGGAACTAATTGAAGTAAATCATCCACCGACATCTATTCTTGGGCATGCTCTTGTGAGGGTGAGAAGTGTTGGTGTGCATGAGATGGTTCCTCAAAAGTGTGCTCCATAGGTTCAGGGTCAGTTTCAGGAATATGTGTAGGTGTAGATGCAGGAATAGGTGTAGGTGGTGGAGATTGTACTGGTGGTGAAGATGGAGATGGTACTGGAATAGTGGATGATGATGGTGCGATGGAGCACTTCAGCGATGTGCTTGACTGCATTTGGATTAGTAACAAGCAACATAGCAGGCAACAAAGGTCTTGGTACCCCTCTAAAACCCCTTTTCATATTCCCAAAATTCTTTTTGGTCAGGGTCACAGCTAGATAAGGGTGTTTGTTTTCCGTTTGAATGTCCAAAATTAGTTGCAGAAAACGAGGATACATCAAAAACTTTGTCTTGCTTTTTAAGTTTGCCACCATGCCATCAAAAATTAGTTTTGAAAAATTATAAACTCTGCCAGTGGATAGACAAATCAAAGCAGTAGCAATATTGCTACCAAATTGATCCCATCAACCACTTTTAGAGCTTATACAGTGCAAAAGATGGTGGACTAAATATCTCCATTGGGGTGTGAAAAAGCTTTTCCAAAAGGTGAAAGTTCCATCAGTAGGATACCCCATTTGCCCCATCCCCTCAAAAATCTCATCATTTGGCAACATTGTAATCCCAGAAGCATCTGCTAATTGAAGCTTATCTGTAATAGATGCCTCAGTGATTGTATACCCTGTGGTATCAATAGTTACATGTATTTCTAGAGTCCCATCAGCAATAGTGTTGGCAGTAGCAGTCTTCCAAAACTATTTTACTAGGGAATCATAGATAGTAGGATTAGAAGTTAAAGCATACCTGAGGTTGGAACCTCGTAGAAAATCTGCAAACCCTGCATTTTCGTCAGGCTTACGTAAAAACCCCACTTGATTGTGTTTGTCATAATATTTTAATTGGGCCATGAGTCAAACGTATCAATAAAAGGTATGGATGTGTACTTGGGTTTTGATGCGAGTGAGGTTGTAGATGCTGGTAACAAGACAATTGACTGTATTCGTTATAAAATTAAAGAAGATTTTTACTTTGCGAAGAGGAGATAGCAATAAAAAGATAAGTATGAAAGAGAAATCAAACTTTATCTATTTATAGCTTCTCTGTTAACGACAATAGCGCTGTAAAAATCTGTAACGGTAACATTTAAACAGTGTTAAAGCAGAACAAAGTCAATTTTCCCGCAACCAGCACTAACAATAACCTACTAGTATTAAAATTTACACTACCAGACTTAATTTTGGTCAACCAGAATTAATTAAGATTCAACCCGAATTAACTCTTTTTCAACCAGAATTAAGTATTTACTGAAGATTTACAAAAGCTAAAACCTTATCACGCCTGCCTTACATCTGCAAATCCATGCTATGCCTGCAAGAATTAGTCTGAAACAAAGAAAAACATGCTGCAAGAGTTTGTATAGACAGAATTATTGAAAACTAACTACCCGAATTAATACTGCTTAACTACCAGTATTAATATGAATTAACTACCAGTATTAATATGAATTAACTAACAGTATTAAGACTACTTAGCTACCAGAATTAAACAAACTATACAACTAAGCCTCCCCTTAAATGTAGCTATGGGTTTATCATACCAATGCTAACCACCAAGTAATTAAACCGTGGTCCATCAAAAGGTTTAGTCAATAGGTCAGCTACATTTAGGTCTGTGTGAATTTTCTCCACACTAATGAGCTTCTTCTCATAACAATCTCTTATAAAATGGTGACGTATCTCGATGTGCTTTGTCTTGGAATGATATACTGGGTTCTTTACAATGCAGATTGTGCTTTCATTATCAATGTGGATTTTGGTATTCATGAAATTGAAACCATAGTCCAGCAGTTGATTTTGAACCCACAATACTTGTCCATAGCAATTTGCAGCAGCTACATATTCAGCTTCAGTTGTTGAAGTAGCCACTACGGTCTGTTTCTTGCATTGCCATGAGATAAGTGTTTGTCCAAGAAATTGACAACCACTTGTTGTGGATTTCCTGTCAAGGTTGGACCCACCAAAATCACTATCAGAGAATGCTTCCAGGTCAAAGGGTGATTCCCTAGGATACCATAAGCCCAAGTTTGGTTTGCCCTTGAGATACTTGAAGATTCTCTTGACAGCATTGAGATGAGAAGTCTTTGGAGTTACCTGAAAACGTGAACAAACACATACTGCATACATAATATCAGGTCTAGAGGCAGTTAAATACATGAGGGAACCTATCATGGATCTGTACAAGTGTACATCTACATCAATAGCTTCCTCATCCTTTGTCAGAGGCACCTTGGTCTCCATGGGTGTTATTGCAGCTTTCACATTTACAAGATCAAATTTCTTGAGTATCTCAGCTACATACTTGTCCTGAGATATGAAGATTCCTCCCTTGTTCTGTTTGACTTGTAGACCTAAGAAAAATGTGAGTTCACCCATGGAACTCATCTGAAATCTGCTTTTCATCAAGGCTTCAAACTCATCACACCAAGACTTGTTTGTAGAACCAAAAATGATATCATCAACATACACTTGAACCAGTATGATATTCTTTTTGTCCTTTTTAATGAATAAAGTCTTGTCAATTGTGCCCCTCTTGTATCCATGCTTCTCTAGGAATATTGATAAAGTAGCATACCAAGCTCTAGGAGCTTGATGCAGTCCATACAAAGCTTTGACTACCTTATAAACCTTATTAGGATGATCAGGATCAACAAAACCAGGAGGTTGGGAGACATAAACCTCTTCATCTATAGTGCCATATAGAAAAGCACTTTTGACATCCATTTGGTATACTATGAACCCCATAAATGAGGTAAAGGCTAAAAATAACCTGATAGCTTCTATTCTTGCCACAGGAGCAAAAACCTCATCATAGTCAATACCTTCTTCCTGTGTGTACCCTTGGGCCACCAATCTTGCTTTATTCCTCACAACCATACCTCTTTCATCTCTTTTGTTTCTGTAGACCCACTTTGTACCAATCACCTTCATTCCATGAGGTAGATCTACAAGAACCCATACTTGTTGTAGCTTGAACTGTAACAGTTCTTCTTGCATGGCTTGAACCCAACTGTCATCTTGTAAAGCTTCAGCAATCTTTTTAGGTTCCTCCTGAGATAGAAAACAGGCAAACAAACAATGCTGTTGATCTTTGTGATTGTTTCTTTGCTGCTTTTGAATATGACTGAGAAGAGCATGAGCTCCTGATTTTGTCTGCACTTTGCTTCTAGTTTGCACAGCTGACTTAGGATCACCAAGTATTTGACTTTTTGGGTGAATATTATGAATCCTAAGTGTAGGAGTAGGACTGACTTCAATTTCTGTAGGAAGACTGTTGAAGTCAGTTATCACACCCTCCTCATCATAAGATGCCTCATCAAAAATTCCTGTCTCAGACTTGTGAAAGATTTCGAGCTCTGGCATAGGTGAATCATCATCATCAAAACTACCAGTATTAACTGGCTCACTACCAGTATTAACTGAAGTAGTACTGGTAGTGGTGTTTTCAGATACTTTTCCTAAATGCTTTAGAGCAATTTCTTCCAACTCTCTTCTAAAAGCTTGAATCTTAGGATTATCTTCTGAAGTGTCAGTAGAAGAAGCCTTCTTCTCTTGTTGAAGTTCTGTCAAGATCTCTTCTTTCTTTGAATTTGTGGAAGATTTCCTTGATTCAGCTTTTTCTTCAGTATTCCTCACAGTTGAAGGTACAACAATAAGCTCTACATCCTCATCTTTTTCCTCAGAGGCATTAAAACTTAGAGTTTGTGAAGTACCTGCACTGTTAGTTACTTCTGAAGCACCTGCATGTGGGTTAGCTTGATTCTCCAAAGGCTACAAAATATAGTTCCATAGAAATCAGTAAGATAGTCAATATCAAACATCCATCTATATCCTACTCCTTTGACATTGGGTTTTTCTTCAAGAAAATTAACATGCAGATTTGCTTCTACTCTTTTGGTTACTAAATTATAAACCCTATAGGCTTTGCTATTAATGAGTACCAACTAAGAATCCTTCTCGGATTTCCATCAAACTTGCCAGCACAACTAATAAGTATCTAGAATGGTAACATGACACCCAAAAGGTCTTATGTAGCTAATAATTGGTTTGTGGCCAAACAAAAGCTCATAGGGAGTTTTGTTTTGAGGTTTTGTCACTCTTACCCTATTAAAAATATAGCAAGCAGTACTAACTGCTTCTGCCCAAAAAGTGGTTGGTAAGAGAGAATCTGCTAGCATAGTTCTAGCAGCCTCAATTAGGGTTCTGTTCATTCTTTCAGCAACTCCATTTTGTTGTGGAGTCTGGCAGGTAGTTTGGGGGGGGGGGGGGGCTCTTGTTTTATTCCCTTGTTTCCACAAAATTCAAGCATATCTCTATTCTTAAATTCAGTGCCATTATCTGATCTAATGATTTTAACCCTATGACTAAGCTGGTTTTCAATCTGCCTAATAAAAGTCTGAAGAATGCCACTAGTTTCATCCTTAGAGGCCAAAAAGAATACCCAACTAAATCTGGTACAATCATCAGTAATTACAAGGCAATAACTTGCATGATTAATGCTTTTCACAGAAGTAGGACCAAAAAGATCCATATGCAAGGTGTGTAGTGGCTCAGTGATTAATCTTTCTAACTTGGCCTTGCAAGAGGCCCTGTGTTGTTTGCCTTTATGGCAGGCAACACATGTGTGGTCATTTTTGAAAACCTTGGAAGGTAGACCTCTGACAAGGTTTCCCTTCACAAGTTTGTTTAGATTTTTAAAATTGATATGACCTAACCTTCTATGCCATAATTTAGATTCATCAGATGTGGCTTTAGCAATCAAACAGGCAAAACCTTTTGCAGGAGTAGGTGTCTTCATATCAAAACTGTACATATTGTGGTGTCTAGGGACCTTTAAAAGTATCTGATTTTCATCAGGCATCTTAAAGTCAGAAGACACAACAAGACATTCAGTTTCAGTAAAAAGAACCTTGTGCTGCTTATCACAAATTTGTGATATTGAGAAAAGGTTAAAATGCCCTAATTCTTTTACAAAAGACACACTATCAAAATCTAAATTACCAACTCTTATTCTTCCTTTACCAGATATGTAGCCTTTGCTACCTCCAAAGGTAACAGATCCCCCATTGAATTCTTCAAAATTCTCCAGTTGACCCTTGTTACCTGTCATGTGCCCTGAGCATCCACTATCAAATATACCTCTATCTACCATGTTCTTCAGTGGATGATCCTGCACATGAAAAAGAGAAATTAGTTTCTCTTAGGGACCCAGTGCTTGCAGCTTGGGGTCTACCTTGGACCTTTTAGCATTCAAAGTTCTATTAAAAGTAGGTCCCCTGTTATAATGGAAGTTTGGGTCTAGAGATCCCCAATTATAACTTGCTGAGGTCCTTACAGCAGATCCCCAACCTTCCTAAGCCATTACAGCAGTAGAATGAGACATTTGTGGTTGTAGTTTTTTGCAAAGGGTCTTCTTACAGATGAATGTGATGTTGAAAAATCCATTCTTTGATTAATTTGATTCATCTGTGGTCTTTTGGGACTTACACTGTTTGAGGTCTTGTGAGGTACTGGCTGTCTAGATCTAACAGTATTAACTTTAGGACTAACAACATTAACTTTAGGCCTAACAGAATTAATATTTGTCCTACCAGTATTAATATTAGGCCTAACAGAATTAAGTTTTGGCCTACCAGCATTAAGTTGTACTGATCTAGGAACAAATTGATTAGCATGATTAACCCTGTTTGCATTAGTCCATACTGGTTTTGCCACCCTATTACCAGTATTAACAACCCTCTTAACCTCAGCTTCCCTTGCCATTTTCTTTTCATAATAGTCACAATCTTTGATCAAATGACTTAGACTACCACAAACAAAACATTTCTTCTTTGTAAAAGAGTAACCTTCCCCTAGTTCTCTTTCCATCATATCATTCCAATTCTTCCTATTAACTTTATGTGTTTCTTTATCTTTGATTGGTTGCCTAGGAGTTTTTATGTGTGAGACACAACTAGGTTCAACTTCTTTTGATTTTGGAGCAGACACATCTTTTTCATTTGTTACTTCCAACCTTGACTTAGACATCTCATTTGGTACACTTAAACTTTCTGATTCAGTCTCAAAAGAGTGCTCAGAGGTATTTCCACAAGATCCTTCACTGTCATTTGATTGACAGGTAGAATGCTCAGAAGAATTTTCATCTGAGACACTAATTTCAGGTTTTTGAGGACCCTTTTTACCATAAACATACAAAGAATCATCAATTTCCTCTTGTGGTTTAGGAGTATAATCTCCACTTAAGGGATGTGGAACACCTTTAAAATCATTAGTCTTTGAAAATCTACTGTACACAGGTTTTCCAATTGAATCCTCTTTTGAACAATTAAAAACAGAAAAGTTCATTTCCTCCTCATAACTTAGAACCTCATTGTTTGATTGTATTTCAAATCCTAAGCCAACTTTACTATTTGAACTCAATCCATAATCAGATAAGATCTCCAAAGATTCTTGGAAGAATCTTTCCATGAATCTAATGTTTTCTGCAATTGTTCCTTTTCTTTGACAGCTTTCATTCCTATTCTCCTATATCTTTTAAGCTTTTCATCTTTTTCATATATTTCATTAGCCTGAAATGTAAGCTTTTCATTTAGAGAGAGTTGCTGTTTTTGAAAAGTAACAAGTTGAGCTTCTAGTTTCTTAACAGCTTGACTATAGGCAAGTATTTGTGCTTCTTGATCACCTAACTGATTCATTTGTTCATCACATAGTGTTTTAAGAGTATTGTATGAATCAATGCAAGTTTTAGAACACAAAGTTACCTCATTGCTTGAGCTGATAGCCATAAGTGCATGATTTGTTTCTTCAGCTTCAGTATGTTCTCCCCAATTGACAATCCCATCATCCATTGTCAGCAAACCCATCTGATTCTTCTCTTGCTTCCCAGCTTCTTGATGTTGATACAATGAGTCTCTCTTCTTCTTTCCATCATGTGTCCCCTTTGCTGTACATTCCCTAAGCAAAGTGACCAGTGGATGTGACATTGAAAGTCTTCAACCTTCTTTTTGTCAAAGCCAAATGGTTGGTTTTTTTCCATCCACGCGAACTCTCCTTCCTGTTTTCTTATAGAACTTCTTCATTCTAATAGCAATCATTGCTATTTGCCAATTAATGTCCATCTCTTCAATGTCTACATCATCAATTTGTTCCAGATCTTCATGAAGTAAGTCCCAGTCCTCTGATTGTTTGGCAAAGAGAGAATAGATTACTTCATCAGCAAAACCAGCAAGAACTTCTTTTTCAGGAACATTGGTTGAAGAAGTAGAAGGAGTGCAAGTACTGTAGGCACCAGTAAAACCAGACTTAACCTTATTAGTGCTACTTTTGCTTTGTGAAACAAAAGCAACATTTTGAGCACTTGAAGATGTTTTTGAAGCACCTTGAATTTCTTGCTCAAAAACTCTAAGGTTATTGTACAAATCATCAATAGATAAATTGTCAATCTTGGATTTAGTCTCATTGTCATTGCCAGATTGGACCATGCTGGGGGCAAAGATCTAAGAAACTTATGATTTGCATCCTCTGTTGATACTTCAGCACCATGAGCTTCCAATTGAGAAAGCAACTGTTGAAATCTGTCATATCCCTTTTCAAGCCCTTCTGAATTGGATATTTTAAATGCTTCAAACTGTTGTTTGAAAACAGCCTTCTGCATTTTCTTTGAATTTGCATTACCACCAAACCTAGTTCTGATGGCTTCCCAGATCTCTTTTGCATCATCCATTCCATGAAATCTTCTCATATGTTCTTTGGGAATGGCCATCAACAAAATATTCTTAGCCTTCCTTTCCTTTTCAACAGCTTGAATCTCTGCAGCAGTTACTGGTGAAAGTACTCGAACAATACCATCCTTTCCAGTTGAAATTCTCTTCTTGGAGTTTCCATTCTGAATTACCTTCCATACTTCATTGTCAATGTACTCAAGGTAATGCTCCATCTCCATAGCCCATATATCATAACTCCTCACTTCTTCCAAATTGGGGGAAAAGTTTTTTGTTTTTTTGATATTTGAGATAGCAGTTGTTTGAGGAATCACCTGTTTGTTGTTGTTGTTTGGGTGCAGCACCAGTATCTGATGCATCTTTTGCCTTTACTTGTTTGTGTATTTTATTTGTAGAAATAGAAAACCTAATCAAATTTGTGATCATTCAATTATTATTCCTCACACGTTACCTCGATTTTCCATTCACACCTCGTCAGGACATGACCCGGGAAGGTTTTTAGGATTTTTGTAGGTCCTTGGTATAGGATCTGACTAGCCTTTGTAAGACGATAGATAACTTGGATAAATCCAAATCAACTATATAAGAGACACTGACTATGAATATCAAGTGTTAATGCGGAAACTTAACACAAGAATTAAGAAGAAACAATAATACTAAATTGCTAATAAGCTCTATGCTTCTATTGATATTTCAATTACGTAGTCCATAACATTGTGCCTTAGGGTTCCTTTTATACACCAAGGAAACCCTAATGGGCTTTACAAACGTGTCAAAGGATAATACATATCCTTTCCTAAGATATCTCCTAAGATATCTCTAAGATAACTATTACTATTCTGTTACATAAACAGACTTAACTATGAACAGAACTAACTATGACCAGTACTAACTCTTGTACTGCTACTCTATCAGTACTAACTTAGTACTGCCAGACTTAACTTAGTACTGCCAGTATTAACTCGATACTACCAGAACTAACTATTACTACCAGACTTAACTGTTATACTATCAGTATTAAGTCTTTACAATCTATTTCCCAACAATCCTCCCCTAACTTGATCTTCACTTGTGAACTTCAAGTTCCTTCAATATATTCTTGATCTTCACTTTAAACTATTTGAGCTTCCTGAGGATGTTGTAAATAGAATTCTTTGAATTATTCTTGATCTGCAACACTTCAAATCATCTCTTTTGATCTTTGCAGCAACTATTCTTCAAAGCTCTTCAGCAACCCTTTATATCAGCAACATTTGACTACATGTACATCAAATCCTATAGTTTCAGGCTATTCTCATCACTTCCAGGTGTGTTAACTCCTGTGAGAGGTGAATCATTGAAAATTTTAAATGGATTTGATGTCTCTTTACCAGTTAGCCATTTACTCTAGAGTAGTCAGTCCTTTGGCCACCAGAAAGGTGCATGTCCATGGTTGACTGAAAACCATTTCAACTCTTAGTACATTAAACATTGGTGAGTTAAATACCATATGGTTTTTGGCAAACCATTACAGCCATAAATGGATTTGATATGCCTTTACCTGTAGTCGTTTGCTCAGGGCTAGTCAATCCTTTGGCACCTAGAAAAGGTAAATTCCATGGTGGATTGATGACCATGTCAACTCTTTATACATGAAACTTGGTGAGTTGATATACCATCTACTTTTTGGTAAAGTGTCAACTATCTAATATGGATTTTCAATTTGTCTTTACCATAAGCCATAATCTATCTTATGACTAGTTATGGTTTATTCCACAAAGGTACCTTTACAATTAAGCATAAAACTTTGTGACTAGCCAACTGCTTCACTTAACAATATGGTGATTGAAACCATACAACTTATTTGCAAGTTGTCAACCATAGAACGGATTTGAGAAGTCTTTACCAAGAGCCATTTGCTCCTGGACTAGCCAATCCTTATGTAGGTTAGACATGGTGAACTGATAACCATTTGTTGTGTTAGTGCATTAGCACCATCCCACAAAGTGTTTTATCTTTCTCATCTCCTATCCAATCTTCTAACTCATCAAACTTCACTACTTTCTAATACCCAGCTTGCTTTGTCCATCATTTCAACATTTATAGCATACCTCATCTGGTTTCACTCCTTGAAGATTCTTATCTAGCATAGTTTTGCAATCTCAGACAGATAGTGGATATTTTTTTCAATCAACATATATTATATCCACGACTCTAAGTCAAACAATGACTCTACATGAATCATAATATTCTAACTTATGATCCTTGCTGACCTAAACAAACTCCAAATAGGATCTGTACAAGAGGTTCTCCAAACATATTCTTTAATACTCCAAAATAACCTTCTCTAGCTCATTAATCTCTGGTCCATTTCATCCTAATTCTATTCATTACAATCCTAATATAATCCAGTAAGATCATCTCTAGATAAATCCTTTAGCATAGCACCAAAATTAAACGTACACTATATCAGTTCCATCTTCCCTAACTATATTGGTACACTCCTTTTTACTCCTTGCTTGATGAACTTATCAAGCTATACTAGGTACTTTCAAAACTAACAGAACAGGATTAATTGGAATTTTAGTACCTTGTACAGAATTATCATGTTCACGATAACTTCATATCTGAACCTTCAGAGTCCATCCTTATCAAGTCTATATGCAATCCTTCTTGCCATTATTGTTCTCCTCTTCCAGACTTCTTGGTTGGCTCAACAATCCTTTACTTCATCACTCTTTCAGTCTTTTGGAGTCTTTCTGGAGCTCTCACCAAATCTTTTCAAACTATCTTAGAGTGGCTTCAAAGTTTATTGGTGGGCAAACGTCACCCTGTTTTCACCAGTTATATTTATCAAATTCTTCTTACGTTCTTCACAACTCAAATTCCTTAAGCTGAGATAACTCCATGTCCCCTGATTCTTCAAGTCATTCATCATATAAGTGATCAGCTAGGATTGGTTGGGTCTAGGGCTTATTTCTTTTAGCTCGTGCTCTTGTGTCCTCTGCAAAATAATTTTTCTTCCTTTGGTTTACTAAATCAACATCTTCTTTGCAACATCTTCTCCTTGTAAGTTCACGTTCCTACATACTTATTGACAACCACTATTCATTAGCCTTCAAATCTTTGCTCTAATTAAATCCTAATCTTGCATCTGGTAATTGCTGAGCTTCAAATTGAACTTGAGCTCTTCCTATTTCTTTTGTTGCTCATTCAATTCTTCTTTTTCTGCTATTCTTTGAGCTAAGAGTGAATCCAAGTGTATTTGTTTAGCCTCTTCTTCTTTCTGTAAAGAATCCAATCTGATTGCTTCAGCAAGGCTAGCTTCCTCTTGTAAAATTTGTTCCTTTGACTTCTTAGGAGTTTCTTCACTGATCATATGAGCTTTTCCTTCTCTTTGGCCTTTATCAGGTGAAGGAATAGATATTTTAGTACTGCCAGTACTAACTTGTTCACTAACAGTACTAAGTTTAATACTGCCAGTATTAACTCCTTCAGCAGTATTAACTTCTTTAGCACCAGCATCCACGTCTGCTGAAAACCAAGCTTGAGACTACCTTCTTTCCTTAGTCTCTTTTTCTCTCTTAAATCCTCCTTCCCTTATCAATGGACTTTGGCTTTAGAGAGGCAACTCTGGAGAGGGTTTTGGCTGCTTCAAGAGTATTAGGACTTATGTCTTCCACTTGTTCCTCCCCTGAAGCATTTACTTTTGTTGTAGAAGGAGTAACCAGTCCTTGTACCAAAGAATCTAGAGGATCATCTTGACTTTTCCTCCCAGAGCCTCAATGTTCTCCTCTTCAATTCTGACAAAACCACATTCCTTCTTTTCAAAATCCCTTCCAGCTTCTTCACCTTCTTGACTAACTTCACAATTGCATTCCCCATTGTCAGCTTGGTTTGTTTGAGATCCGTTTCCAGGCTGTCAATTCTTGATATCAACTGAGGAACTACTCGACAGTAAAATCACCACAGGCATTGTCCTTTAGGGCCCGTTCTTGTAGGGTATATAAGTGTTTGGTGTGAGTAGGAGATGGCTCCTCAAAGGTAAATGCTCAGATGTCAGGTCAGTTTACTAGTATAGGTGTAAGTGTAGGTATGGATGCAGGGAATTGGAGGTGAGATTGAACTGGAGGTGATGATGTAGAAGGTAACTGGAAGTGTGGTTGACTGAAGGTTAGATTGAGCACATCAAATGATTTCTTGACCGATTTGGGTTAGAAGTAGCAACAAATAACGTTAGCAGTGCAAAATAAAGGTCTTGTGCCACCAGTGCCCCTCGAAAACGGCCCTTTCATTTCCAAAGAATCTTTTTGGTCAGGTTCACAGCCAGATAAAGGTGTTTGTTTTTCCGTTTGAATAATCAAAATCATTTGCAAGAAAATGAGGATACATCAAAAAACCTTCGTCTTACTTTTTCAAATTTTCCACCATAACCATCAAAAATTAAGTTTTTGAAAATTATAAACTCTATCAGGATAGACAATTCAAAGCATTAGCAAATATTGCTACGAATTGATCCCATCCACCAATTTTTAGAGCTTATACAGTGCAAAAGATGGTGGACTAAATATCTCCATTGGGGTGTGAAAAAACTTTTCCAAAAAGTGAAAGTCCCATCACTAGGATACCTCATTTGCCCCATCCCCTCAAAAATTTCATCATTTGGCAACAATCTAATCGCCTGTGGCATCTGCTATTGAAGTGTATCATAAGTAGACGCCCTCAGTGATTATGACCCTATGGTATCAATGGTTGCATTATTTCTAGAGTCCCATCAGCTTTAGTATTGGCATAGCAGTCTGCACAAACTGTTATTAACAAAGAATCAAGATAGTTGGTTTAGAAGTTAAGTCGAAACCTGAGGTTGGAACCTCAGAGAAAATCCACTATCTTAGCAAACCCTGCACTTTTGTCAGGCTTGCGCAAAAACCCCACTTGATTGTGTTTGTCACAATATTTTAATTGGGCCATTGGACAATCGTATCAATGAGAGGGATGAATGTTTACTTGGGTTTTGATGCGAGTGAGGTTGTAGATGCTGGTAACAGAACGCTTGACTATTTTCGTTATACAATTAAAAAAAGATTTGTACTTTGCAAAAATGAGATAGCAATAAAAAAAAAGTATGAAAGCAAAGAATCAAACATATCTATATAATGCTTCCTCTCTAGGAACGACAAAGCGCCGTAAAAATCTCTAACGGTAATATTTAAACAGTGATAAAACAGAAGAAAGTCAAATTTCCCGCAACCAGCATTAACAATAACCTACCAGTATTAACAATTTCACTACCAGACTTAATTTTGGTCAAACAGAATTAATTAAGAATCAACCCGAATTAACTCTTTTTCAACCAGAATTAAGTATGTACTGAAGATGTAAACAAAAAGCTAACCCCTTATCATCACGCCTAACCTTTCATCTGCACATCCATGCTATGCCTGCAAAATGAGTAAAAACAAAGAAAAACATGCTGCAAAGTTGTATAGAACAGAATAATGAAAACAACTACCCGAATTAATGCTCTTAACTACCAGGAATTAACCTGACAGAACTACCTAGTATTAATATAAACTATCAACATATTAATATAAACTTCGCTACCAGAATTAAACAAAACTATACAACTAAGCCCTCCCCTTAAATGTAGCTTATGGGTTTTTCATACCATGCTAACCACCAAGTAATTAACTAAACCGAGGTCCATCAAAAGGTTTGGTCCAACAGGTCAGCTAACATTTAAGTCTGTTTGAATTTTCTCCACACTTATGAGCTTCTCTCATAACAATCCTAAAAAATGGTGACGTATCTCGATGTCTTTGGCTTTGGAATGATATACTGGGTTCTTCACAATGCAGATTGTGCTTTCATTATCAATGTAGATTTTGGTATTCATGAAACTGAAACCATAGTCCAGCAATTGATTTTGAACCCACAATACTTGTCTACAGCAATTTGCAGCAGCTACATATTCAGCTTCATTGTGAAGTAGCCACGTTTGTCTGTACTTTACATGCAAGAGATCAGTCTTTTGTCCAAGAAATTAACAACCACCTTTGTGGATTTCCTGTCAAGGTTGGACCCACCTTAATCACTAACAGAGATGCTTCCAAGTTCAAAGGGATTCCCTAGGATACCAAAATCCCAAAGTTTTGGTATTGCCCTTGAGATACTTTGAAGATCTCTTTGACGAGTCATTTGAGATGAGAAAGTCTTGGAGTTACCTGAAAACTGAACAAACACATACTGCATACTAATATCAAGGTCTAGAGCAGTTAAGTACATGAGGGAACCTATCATGTGATCTGTAAAAGTTGGGGTACATCTACATCAATAGCTCCATCATCCTTGTCAGAGCACCTTGATCTCCTTAGGTGTTGTTGCAGCTGCTTCACATTCACAAAGATCAAGATTTATTGAGTATCTCCCGCACATACTTGCCTGAGATATGAAGATTCCTCCCTTGTTCTGTTTGACTTGTAGACTTAAGAAAAATGTGAGTTCACCTATGGAACTCATCTGAAATCTGCTTTTCATCAAGGCTTCAAACTCATCACACCAAAACTTGTTAGTAGAACCAAAAATGATATCATCAACATACACTTGAACCAGCAAATACCTTTTTCTCCCTTTTAATGAATAAAGTCATGTCAATTGTGCCCCACTGTATGCATCACTTCTCTAGGAATGTTGATAAAGTAGCATACCAAGCTCTAGGAGCTTGATGTAGTCCATACAAAGCTTTGACCACCTTATAAACCTTTGTAGGATGATCATGATCAACAAAACCAGGAGGTTGTGAGACATAAACCTCTTCATCAATAGTGCCATGCAGAAAAGCACTTTTGACATCCATTTGGAATACTATGAACCCCATAAATGAGGCAAAGGCTAAAACAACCTAATTATGTTCTATTCTTGCCACAGGAGCAAAAACCTCATCATAGTCAATACCTTCTTCCTGTGTATACCCTTGGGCCACCAATCTTGCCTTATTCCTCACAACCATGCCTCTTTCATCTCTTTTATATCTGATAACCCACATGGTACCCAATCACCTTCATTTCAAGATGTAGACCTACAAGAACCCTACTTGCTTAAACCCTTGAACTGTAACAGTTACTTCTTGCATGGCTTGAACCCAACTGTCATCTTGAAAAGCTTCACAATCTATTTTAAGGCTCCTCGGTGAGATAGAAAAATAAGCAAACAAACCAAGATTGTTGATCTTTTGTGATATGTTTCTCTTGCGCTTTGAATATGACTGAGAAGAGCATGAGCTCCTGATTTTGTCTGCACTTTGCTTCTAGTTTGCACAGCTGACTTAGGATCACCAAGTATTTGACTTTTTGGGTGAATATTATGAATGCCCTAAAGTGGAGGAGTAGACCTGACTTTCCAAAAAATTTTTCTTTAAAGACTGTTGAAGTCAGTTATCACACCCCCCCAACATAAGATGCCTCATCAAAAATCCTGTTCAGCTTGTTAAAGATTTCGAGCTCTTGGTATACAGAGTGTAATCATCATCACAAGCCCTACAGTATTAACTGCTGACACCAGTATTAACTGAGAGTATTGGTAGAGTTGTTTTCAGGGACTGTCCCTAAATGTTTTAGGGCAATTTGTTCCAACTCTCTTCTAAAAGCTTGAATCTTAGGATTATCTTCTAAAGTATCAGTTAAGGAAACCTTCTCCTCTTGCTGAGTGTCTTTCAAGATCTTCTCTTTCTTTGAATTTGTGGAAGATTTCCTTGATTCATCTTTTTCTTCAGGAATCTTTACAGCTGAAGGCACAACAAAAACTCTAGTTGGGTTCTTTACTTCTTTCTTCATCTTTTTCCTCAGAAGCATTAGACTTTGGAGTTTGTGAAGTACATGCATTGTTAGTTTTCTCTGAAGTACCTGCATGTGGGTTAGCTTGATTCTCTAAAGATACAGGTATATAGTTCATAGAATCAGTAAGATAGTCAATATCAAACATCCATCTATATCCTACTCCTTTGACATTTGGTTTATTTTCAAGTAAATTAACTTGCAGGTTTACATTCTACATCTTTTTGGTTACTAAATAATAAACCCTATAGGCTTTGCAATTTAGAGAGTAACCAACTAAGAATCTTCAAACAAATTTTCCATCAAACTTGCCAACACACTAAGATTATCTAGAATGGTAACATGACACCAAAAGTCTAGTAGCTAATAATTGTTTGTGGCCAACAAAAAGCTCATATGGAGTTTTGTTCTTTGAGGTTTATCCACTCTACCCTATTAAAAAATATAGCAAGCAGTACTAACTGCTTCTGCCCAAAAAGTGTTGTAAGAGAGAATCTCCTAGCATAGTTCTAGCAAGCGCCTCAATTAGGGTGTCTGTTCATTCTTTTCAGCAACTCCATTTTGTTGTGGAGTTCTGGCATTACTATACTCTTGTTTTATTCCCTTGTTTCCACAAAATTCAAGCATATCTCTATTCTTAAATTCAGTGCCATTATCTGATCTAATGATTTTAACCCTATGACTAAGCTGGTTTTCAATTTGCCTAATAAAGGTCTGAAGAATGCCACTAGTTTCATCCTTAGAGCCAAAAAGTATAACCCAACTAAATCTGGTACAATCATCAGTAATTACAAGGCAATAACTTGCATGATTAATACTTTTCACAGAAGTAGGACCAAAAAGATCCATATGCAAGGTGTGTAGTGGCTCAGTGATTAATCTTTCTAACTTGGCCTTGCAGGAGGCCCTGTGTTGTTTGCCTTTATGGCAGGCAACACATGTGTGGTCATTTTTGAAAACCTTGGAAGGTAGACCTCTGACAAGGTTTCCCTTCACAAGTTTGTTTAGGTTTTTAAAATTGATATGACCTAACCTTCTATGCCATAATTTAGATTCATCAGATGTGGCTTTAGCAATCAAACAGGCAAAACCTTTTGCAGGAGTAGGTGTCTTCATATCAAAACTGTACATATTGTGGTGTCTAGGGACCTTTAAAAGTATCTGATTTTCATCAGGCATCTTAAAGTCAGAAGACACAACAAGACATTCAGTTTCAGTAAAAAGAACCTTGTGCTGCTTATCACATATTTGTGATATTGAGAAAAGGTTAAAATGCCCTAATTCTTTTACAAAAGACACACTATCAAAATCTAAATTACCAACTCTTATTTTTCCTTTACCAGATATGTAGCCTTTGCTACCTCCAAAGGTAACAGATCCCCCATTGAATTCTTCAAAATCCTCCAGTTGATCCTTGTTACCTGTCATGTGCCCTGAGCATCCACTATCAAATATACCTCTATCTACCATGTTCTTCAGTGGATGTTCCTGCACATGAAAAAGAGAAATTAATTTCTCTTAGGGACCCAGGCCTTTACAGGCTTGGGTCTGCCTTGTGGACCTTTAGCATTCACAGTTCTAATAAAAGTTGGTCCACTGTTATAATTGGAGTTTGGTCTAGAGTTTCTCCAATTATAACTTGCTGAGGTCTTAACAGCAGATCCCCAATTTTCCATTACAGCATTAGAATGAGACATTTGTGCTGTAGTTTTTGCAAAAGGTCTTCTTACAGATGAATGTGATTTTGAAAAATCCCTTCTTTGATTAATTTGATTCATCTGTGGTCTTTTGGGACAAACACTGTTTGAGATTTTGGTAGGTACTGGCTGTCTAGCTCTAACAGTATTAATAGTAGAACTAACATCATTAACTCTAGGCCTAACAGTATTAATATTTGTCCTACCAGAATTAATATTAGGCCTAACAGAATTAATATTTAGCCTACCAGCATTAAGTTGTACTGATCTAGGAACAAATTTATTAGAGTGATTGACCCTTTTTGCATTTGTCCATACTGGTTTTGCCATCCCATTACCAGTATTAACAACCCTCTTAACCTCAGCTTCTCTTTCCTTTTTCTTTTCATAATAGTCACAATTTTTAATCAAATGACTTAACCACAAACAAAACATTTCTTCTTTGTGAAAGAGTATCCTTCCCCTAGTTCTCTTTCTATCATAGCATTCCAATTCTTCCTATTAACTTTAGGTATTGCTTGATCTTTGATTGGTTGTCTAGGAGTTTTTGTTGGGAAATACAAGTCAAAAGGTCAAAGTACTGCTAAATGAAAGATCAAAGTACTGCTAGTCAAAGATCGAAGTAC
>BQNB010054182.1:0-37324 GCA_026074375.1 Tanacetum coccineum | reverse complement strand
AGAAGGTTTTCCACAAAGGCTAACTTTGCTTTATTGTCAGACCATGTTTGATTATTAAGTCTATTAATTGTTATAGACTCCCATCTAGATATAACTTTTGACCATAGGCCTGGGTCTGCTGGTAACACGAGCATTACTCTGGATTCTGTCCATGCCGGTGGTATCTTTCAAATCGGAGACTTACCGATCTATTTACCCTTTCATTTACTGCAACCCTTGATAGGACACATACTAAAGTTTGCTCAGGTGGCTTTAGATGCCAGCTCATTCCTTCTAACTCTTCTATACTCCTTCTTTCACCAGGAATTGCTATATTGGAATCCCATATAACTGGTGTTTGATCAGTAGGTTACTTTCACCACCTTGCCAAGTATCATACCCATGAGTCTGTATAGCAACTTCTACATGATTGTGGAAGTCATTGACACTTAGAATCATATCAGGGAATGTATAGACTAACTGCGTTCCTGCCGAGAGGTCTACTTCCATGGTTGCAATAATTTGTCGGCTATCTTCCCATCTAGTGTCTCGGAGGACAACTAGAGCATTTGTTCCGGCACTTCTCCGGTGGAGTGCGTGTAGCCTTATCATGAATATCCCTAAGTGGATATGCTGAAGTCCTGAATTTCTCAGGCTTTCATAAGACTCTTCATTGCATAAATCGATGAGATTTATCTGGATTTTCACAACACACAAAATTCTTTGCTCAAAGTAATGTTCATATACTCTGTGTCTTGTTGTACTTCTATTGTTTGAATAGAGTACTTTTGCGGGAATGAGATTCGCTCGCCTTTCACTTGATATTTCAAGCTGTCTTTCCGGGTCTACAGCTGCTTCAAGAGTTCGATTGTAATTATTTCTTCCAAACACTCTTCTTGTTGTTCTAGCTACTTGATGCCTATTTCGGGCCATTTGTCGGTAGCCGCGGATTTGGTCTTCTTGTGTTGGCAGTTCTGTTTGTGTTTGTGTAGAACTTCTGCTGAGGATGCTTGGTCTTCTGGAAGTCATTTCTTTGACTCTTTTTCAAACTGTTCTTTAAAGATTTTATTAGGATCTTCAAAGACGTGTATTTTTCCGTCTATTCTTTTTACCGGGAGTTTTCCACTGATGGAGAAACTATCAAGTCTTTTGGCTAGGCTTGATATTGAGTCTTCAAGGTCAGCGGGCTAAAATTCTTTTTCTACAATCGTATGAATTTCCTGTTTGAGCTTGTCAAACTTTTCTTCGAGCTCAATTAACTTCTGACTTTGCTTAGTGGCCAAATAAAGTAAAGTGTTATTTTGTTTTATAACAGCGTTTACTTGAACAGCCAATCCTCCTTTGTAATCAGATGTTTTTGCAAAACCAACTGCTGGTGTTTCAAGATCTTCGGTGGCGGAAAGGTTCTTGTCATACAAGAAAGACTTGCACAAAATCAGCAAGAATTTCTTGACGAATACCTACCACAATGGGACGAACAACTCGCCATACAAAAGCAAGAATTAGAATGGGAAAACCCATTCGCAGCAAAGCGTGGTGAGAACCATACAATTCTTTATCTTTCTAAAGAAGAAGAAAATGATGATTTGCCATACCCAAAGTTTCGAAACTTCAAACAAGTAGCAACACAAATCATCAAGAAACATGAAGAACATGCATTCCCATCCACCTCACAAGAAGAATCAACCCAAAGCTATCAACCCCCACATGATTCAATCATGGGGCCACCAGTCTACCCACCGGCGAAACAGAATCCACAACCATTCTATAGGCCAGACTATCATTTTGGTTATCCTCAAGGAAAAAGTAAAATATTCAGTGGAGGATACAGTGAGTATTACAACTCACAGTGGACTTTACCACCAGCATGGACAGAATCCGGAGTAATGCTCGTATTACCAGCAGACTTTGATGATAGCAGTGTTTATAGCATATCAGAAGGAGAAGGTGATACTCATCAAAGTATCAGTGTTATGGTCCAAGATACTCCTGTTGAAGAAACAGTCTTTATGGCGATAGAAGAAGATGATGAGAGTGATGATGAGCAGGAAGAAGAAGATAATCAATTTAGTCATCATGCTTTTATGTTCCACCTTATAAATGAACCACAAAATATAACTCACAAGTGAGGCAGTTATTTGTTAGAAGACCCATATCGCTGGGCTAACTGTTATGAGCAAGACAGAGCATAATAGGGACATGGACAGAAATAAACCTTGTGGATGGACTCAAAAATTTGTCGGTCATTCTTAGAAGATTTAGGCAATTGGCAAACAAAATTAGGAAGATTGTATTTATCCTTCAAACAACAGAAAAGCCTTTTTGACAAACTCTCCACATCCCTATCATAGATTGAGGAATCATTCAGGGCTAAACATCCTGGTCTTAGCTCAGGAGTTTTACCTGCAATCAAGTTTACTCATACTTTCGTCTCAGAAATGTGTAAAGATGCAGCACTCGCTAAAGAATTAAGAGATTTATCTCTTTGTTCTGCATACATTTCTGGTTATTACAAAAATAAACAGGAAGAAATATGGAATGAGGTAGAAAAATCAAGAACATACAAAGAAAGCCGATAATTCTCATGTGAAACATTAATGAGAAAATACAAAGACGATATAGAGGAGAGGTGAAGAAGTGCAAAGTGCTTTATTTGGGGAAAGAAGGGGCATTTTGCAAAAGATTGCCAGAAGTAAACAAGGAAAAATTGCAGATCAGTGTTCTATCAAGATTAGATTCTGTTGACAATTGGGGATATTGTTTCAGCAGACTTTGATGACGCAGTGTTTATAGCATATCAGAAGGACATTGTGATACTCATCAAGGTATCAGTGTTTATAGTTTCAGATAATCTGTTAAAAGATAACAGTCTTTATGGCGATAGAAGAAGATGATGAGAGTGATGATGAGCTGGAAGAAGAAGATAAGAAGATAATCAATTCGGTCATCATGCTTTTATGTTCCACCCTGGACCACCAACAAAGATAGCAGAAATGGTTCAATCAGTCGGATCGTGGAAACCAGACAAAGAATTACCAGTCAAAAGTAAAGAATGTGAGCATGAATGGAATGAAAACACGGTCACCAACTATACCATCTGTTATTTCTGTGGGATACTAACCACAGATGTGTCAAGGCTTAACTGTCCCAAATGCCAACTCACAACATGTGCCCTTTGTGCAAGAAATTATCTTGGCAAAACAGTTAATGTCAAAAGAAAATAGCCTCAAAAACAAGAAGAAGAAAAGGACTTCAACAACAGCAATGAAGTAAAACTTCTTAAAGAACTTTTGAAAGAAAAGACAGAACAAGTGCAACAGATGATCAGAGATCAAGCTAAAGAGTATTATGAAAACAAAGCTGCTATGCAAAAGAAAGAAGAAATATGCCAGTCAAAAGAAAGCTTGTTAGTAAGGGATCTCATAGATGCCCTTAAAATCATTGATTAACTCAGAATTGAAAAGGAAAGGCTTGAAGAACTCAGAATTGAAAAGAAAAGGCTTGAAGAACAAAAGGATGAAGAAATAAGAAAGCTCAAAGCTCAGTTACAGAAGAAGGAAGAAGAAGCAGAAGTCCAGTTTTCTAAAGAAGAGTTTCCACCACTGGGAAACACTCATGTTGCAAGGCCTTGCGTAGAGACAGAAGTTCATTATTCAAGAAACGCCACCACAAATCCAAAAGTCAGGAAAATTACCAATTAACTTTACAATGTTAAAGTTGAGTTTGATATTCCTAACTGCACAGCTTTTGGAACCACTGCAATAATAGACACAGGATCATCAGCATGTTGCATAAACAAGAAAGTCATTCCAGAAGAAGCACTGGAGCCCCTAACTCAGACTGTCGTCTTTAATGGTTTAAATTCAAGTCAACAGGCTACTCATAAAATAAAGCAAGGCTATTTCCAAATTGAGGGAAATAAATTCAAGATACCTCTCATATATGCTTTTGATATGAGAGACAGCAATGGTATCGAGATGCTGATAGGAGCCAACTTCTTAAGATCTATGAAAGGAGGAATTCGAATAGAAGGAGATGAAATAACCATCTACAAGAAGGTCACTAAAATCAAGACTTCAAATCAAACCGAAATTGCAAAAATTGCAGAATTAGAAGTCAGTGAAAAGGAATTCTGGAGATAATAAAAGAATCCCATTTATTTAGCCAAGAAGGAAAGTAGGGCATTCCAAGAAGTTTAAACCTGTCATTGGATAGGTTTTAAAACAGCAAGGATACATCGGAGAAGAAACCCCTAAGCCTGGCAAAATGAAAGGTGAACTTTGTAAACTGGATATCATCAATCCAGATGTTACAATAGAAGACAAGCCATTAAAGCATGTAACACCAGCAATGGAAGACTTGTTCAGAAAACATGTAGATAGTCTCTCTCTAAAATTGGATTGCTATCCGCCCAAGTAAAAAGACAGACACAGACACGATGGCATATGATTCGTTTATTCAGGGAACAAAACCCATTGATCCTGCAACAGGAAGAGAAGTTAAAGGAAAAGAGAGGATGGTGTTCAATTACAAATCCTTGAATGACAACACATACAAGGACCAATACTCTCTACCAGGCATAAACACGATCATCAAGCGAATAGGAGGAGCAAAGGATATTTTCACAAGTTTGTTCTAAAATATGATTTCCATCAAGTTGCTATGGAAGAAGAATCAATCCCTTGGACTGCGTTCTTAGTCCCAGGAGGACTCTATGAATGGCTGGTTATGCCATTTGGTCTGAAAAACGCACCAGCAGTATTCCAAAGAAAGATGGATAAATGCTTCAGAGGAACAGAATCATTCATCGCAGTATATATTGATGATATACTGGTTTTCTCAAAGAATGAAAAAGATCATGCAAAACATTTGGAGAAAATGTTAAAGATCTGTGAAGACAACGGTTTGGTCTTATCTCCAACAAAAATGAAGATAGCAGTCTCAACAGTAGATTTCTTGGGAGCAGTTATAGGAGAAGGAACAATAAAGCTGCAACCACATATCATAAAGAAGATTGTAAACTTCAATGAAGAAGAGCTAAAGACGAAGAAGGGATTAAGGTCATTCTTAGGAATCCTTAATTACGCTCGAACTCATATCCCAAAGCTTGGGATACTCTTAAGGCCTCTTTATGAAAAGACAAACGCTCATGGAGATAAAAGATTGAAGACCTCTGACTATGAATTAGTCAGAAAGATCAAGGAACAAGTCCAAAACCTTCCGGACCTGGAAATTCCACCGGAAAATGCTTACATCATCTTGGAAACAGATGGATGTATGGAAGGATGAGGGTGGTATAGTTAATGGAAAAAGAGCAAGGGAGGATCCAAGAAGTGCAGAAGAAGAAAAGAAAATGTGATATGCAAGTGGCAAAATTCTCAACAACTCTATTCTACAAATTGATGCCGAAATCAATGCATGCATCAACACCCTGGAAAAATTGAAGATTTACTACCTTGACAAACAAGAAGTCACTCTAAGAACAGATTGTCAAGCCATCATTAGTTTTTACAATAAAACTAATAGCAATAAATCCTCAAGGGTTAGATGGATCAAGTTTGCAGATGCAGTCACCGGAACAGGAGTCAAAATTAACATAGAACACATAGAAGGGAAACATAACACCCTTGCTGATTCTCTTTAGGACCTTGTTAACCTTTGTTTTGCAGGATGCACAGGAGAAATGAAGGAATTAACAGCAGCAGCTCTTTACTCAGTGGAGGAAGCTCTAAAGTCCCCCAATACCTCTCAGAAGAATATGAAGATCACTTGCGAAGAAGTCATGAAGATTTCCAACCACTTCCTAGAATCTTCACAAAAACTATCTTCACACTTGAAGAACCAGGAGCAATGTATAAATCTTACCAGCTCAAGGCCAACCAAACCCCAATCAGAATGGATAAATCTGATGCATGGAGATCAGTCGCTCAAGACCTTGAACTTCAAGCAGCAAAAGAAGCAGTTAAAGCAAAGCTATGTCGACATCCTACAGCAATCATACAATATCAAAGCTCAAATCTGTTCTTGGGAAATCAACCAAAGTCAACATTGTTGACCAAAGAGAAGATGTTCGCGTTCAGAACAAAGAAGCCAGAAGAATCCTCATCGAACTGGAAGCCTTGGCACAAGGATTGGGACGCAATAACATCTAACTACTCAAACGACGACGACAACACAATCAACGACGACGACGATGCAATTCTACTTCGGACAAACTATGTATCGCTACAAAGGAAAGGGTTTCTAGATGATGACGAACGGCATATGACGATTCGATTTTTATTGTTGGACCGGGAATGGGGATGATTAAGTCTACAAATAGATAAAATCGAATGTCCCGTATCCACTTTGTCAGAAGCCGAAGGGCCCGCATGTAAACAAAAGGTCTACCCCCAAACGGTGCCAAAAAGTCTACAAAGTCTAGAAGCCGGTCCCACCACTATGTCTAATTATTAAAGCCGCCGGACCCGCATATGTTTAAATAATAAAGCCGCCGGTCCCACTCTTGTATTATTAAGTTTGAATTATTATGGCCAGGGATATTTGCTTGTTTATTCCTGGAATATGCTAAGATGCCAAAGCATATGCCATATGCCTTAAGGCATCGGATTCTCTTATTGTATAGCATTAACAGGCTGTCTGTATTCAGTTGTATAAAAATATCGAATAAACCACCACCACCGACCACTACTACTACAATTGTAACAATCAAGCATCCGCAGTGTTTTAATATTTAAGGTGTGTTAATAAAGGTTCTTGTTATATAAAGTTTTAGTTTTTGAGCTTTTAGTTCAAGATAAAAATTCCATGGGGATACGTATTTTCAGCTGAAAAATTACGTTTGCCAGGAAATTTTTATCTTGTATTAAAGCTCAAAAACTAAAAAACTTTATATTTACAAGAAGCTTTTAACACACCCTTTATATTTAAAACACTGCGGGAAGCTTGATTGTTACTAAGGGTAGTAGTAGTGGTGGTGGTGGTGTTGTTTCGATGTATTTTTTTACAACTGAATTTACAACTGCTCTTTATATAGGATAATAACAATAAGAGAAGATGCCTTGGCATATGCATATTGCTTTGGCTTCTGTAGCATATTCAGGGAAATCAATATACTATGGCATATTCCTGGCAATAATAATTCAAATTAACTAATACATGAGTGTGGGACCGGCGGCTTTTATTATTTAAACATATGCGGGTCCGGCGGCTTTAATAGTAGACATAGTGGTGGGAACGGGCTTCTAGACTTTGTTGATTTTTTGGGCACGCGTTTGTAGACTTTTGTTTACATTGCGGGGCCCTTCGTAGCTTCTGGACAATATGTGATACGGGACGATTCGTTTTTATCTTTTGTGCCTATAATCATCCTTCCCAGGGACCACAATATAAATCGAAATCGTCCTTGGTTCGTCATCTTCTAGAACCCTTTCTGTGTAGCGATATTGTGTTGTCGTTCGTTGATTGCATCGTCGTCGCGTCTGGATTGTGTTGTAGTCGTCTATTTGAGTAGTGGTTAGATGTATATTGGTCACACATCCTTGTGCCAAGGCTTACAGTTCGATAGGATTTTCTTCTGGACTTCATTTGTTCTGAACGTCGCGAACTTCTTCTCTTTGGTCAGACCAATGGTTTGTCTTTGGTTTGATTTTCCCAAAACCAGATTTGAGCCCTTTGTATTGTATGATTGCTCTGTAGGTGTCAGCATAGCTTTGACTGCTTCTTTTGATCGCTGAAAATATTTCAACGGTCTTGAGCGACTGCATCTCATGCACAGATTTTCCATACTGATTGGGGGGTTTTTGGTTGCCTGTGCTGGTAAGATTTGTACATTGCTCCTGGTTCTTCAAATTGGGAAGATAGTTTTGTGATGATTCAGGAAGGGGTGGAAATCTTCATGGACTTCTTCGACAAGTGTTCTTCATATTATTCTGAGAGGTATTGGGGTCCTTTAGAGTTCCTCCACTGAGTAAAGAGCTGCTGCTGTTAATTCCTTCTTTACTCCGTGCTATCTGGGCAAAACAAAGGTTAACAAGTTCTCGAAAAGAGAATCTGCAAGGGTGTTATGTTTCCCTTCTATGTGTTCTATGTTTAATTTTGACTCTGTTCGGTGACTGCATCTGCAAACTTGATCCAAAAAACTTGAGTATTTTCTTGCTATTTAGTTTTATTGTAAAAAACTATTGTTGGCTTGACCTATTGTTCTTAGAGTAGTGACTTTTGTTTGGCAAAGGTAGTAAATTCTTCAATTTCTCTGGGTGTTGGATGCTGCATTGATTTCTAGGCATCAATTGTGGATGGAGTTGTTGAGTATTGCCACTTGCATATGCACATATTCTTGGTAACTTCTTGGATCCTCCTTGCTCTTTTTCATTTGACTATTCCTCCCCATCCTTCCACTACTTCCATCTGTTTCCAAGATGATGTAAGCATTTTCGGTGGAATTTCCAGGTCGGAAGGTTTTTGAACTTGTTCTTTGTTGATTTTTTTCTGACTAAATTCATAGTAAGAGGGCTCTTCAATCTTTTTCTCCATGAGCGTTTGTCTTTTCATAATTGAGGCCTTATAGAGTATCCCCAAGCTTTGGATATGATTTCGTGCGTTAATTATGGATTCTATGAATGACCTTAATCCTTTCTTTGTCTTTAGCTCTTCTTCATTGAAGTTTACAATCTTCTTTATGATATGTGGTTGCAGCTTTATTGTTCCTGTTCTCCAATAAACTCGCTCCCATTGAAAATCGAATGTTGAGGACCTGCTATCTTCATTTTGTTGGAGATTAAGACTAAACCGTTGTATTCACAGATTTTTAACATCTTTTTCCAAATGTTTTGCATGATTCTTTTCATTCTTTGAGGGGGAAAACCAGGTATATCATCAATATATATGGTTGATTGATTCTGTTCCTTGAAGGCATTTATCCATTTCTTTGGAATACTAGCTGCTGTGGTTTTTCAGACACAAATGGCATAACCAGCCATTCATAGAGTCCTCCTGGAACTAAGAAACGCTAGTCCAATGGGTTTGATTCTTCTATCCATGGCCAACTTTGATGGAATCTGTTTTAAACAAACTTTGAGAAATATCTTTGCTCCTCTCCTATTCTCTTGATGATCGTGTTTATGCCTGGTAGAGAGTACTGGTCCTTGTATGTGTTGTCATTCAAGGATTTGTAATTGAACACCATCCTCTCTTTTCCTTTAACTTCTCTTCCTGTTGCAGGATCAATTGTTGTTCCTGAATTGACGATCATCGCCATCGTTCTGTGTCGGCTTTTACTTGGGCGGATAGCACCAATTTTGAGAAGACTATCTACATGTTTTCTGAACAAGTCTTCCATTGCTGGCGTTACATGCTTTAATGGCTTGTCTTCTATTGTAACATCTGGATTGATGATATCAGTTTACAAAAGTTCCCATCTTTTTCCAGTGCTTGAGGGGGTTCTTTTCATCGCCGATGTACCTTGTGTTTTAACCTATCATGTAAGGTTTAACTGTTCTTGGAAATGGCCCTAATTCTTCTTGGTTGAACTAAATGGATTCAGTGTTTCTCTAGGAATTCTACTTCACTGACTTCTAATTCTGAATTTTCTGCAATTTCTGTTTGATTTGAAGTCTTGATTTTAGAGTGACCTTCTCTTTGTAGATGGTTAATCTCTTATCATTCTTTTCGATTCCTCCTTTAATAGATCTTAAGAAGTTGGTCATATCAGCTATCTCGTACCATTGCTGTCTCTCATATCAAAAGCATTTTATATGAGAGGTATCTTGAATTTATTTCCCTCAATTTGGAAATAAACCTTTGCCTTATCTTATGTGTAGCAATGTTGACTTAATTTTAAGCCATTGAAGACGACAAGTTGATTTAGTGGTTCAGTGCATTCTTTGGATGATTCTTGTTTATGCTGCATGATGATGCTCCTGTGTCGTTTATGCAAGTGGTTCCAAAAGCTTTGCAGTTAGGAATATCAAACTCAACTTTAACATTATAAAGTTGATTGGTAACTTTCCTAATCTTTGGGACTGTAGTGGCGTTTCCAAAATAATGAACCTCTGTCTCTACGCAAGGTTTTGCAACATGAGTATTCCCCAAGTGGTGGGAATGCTTCTTTAGCGAAAAATGGACTTCTGCTTCTTCTTCCCTTCCTTCTGCAATCGGAGCTTTGAGTTCTCTTTTTTCTTCATCCTTTTGTTCTTCATGCCTTTTCTTTTCTATTATGAGTTCTCCAAGCTTCTTCCTTTTCAATTTGAGCGGATCAATTGATCTGAAGGGCATCTGAATTATCCCTTACTAACGAGCGTTCTTTTAACTGCCATTATTTCTTTCTTTCTTTTGCATAGCATGCTTTTTCTTCATAGTACTCCGTTTGGGGACTTGATCTCTGATCATTTTGTTGACTTGTTTCTGTCTTTTCTTTCAAAGTTCTTTTAAGAAGGATTCTACATTCATGGCTGGTTGCTATTGAAGTTCTTTCTTATTCCTGTTTTTTGAGGGCTGTTTTTCTTTTGGACATTATTTGTTTGTCAAGATAATTTTTGCACAAAAGGGCACAAGTTGTGAAGTTGGCATTTGGGAAAGGTAAGTCTTGACGTGTCTGTGGTTAGTATCCAACAGACATAACAGTTGGTATAGAGTGGTGACCTGTTCTCATTCATTCATGCTCGCAGTCTTTACTTTTGGCTGGTAATTCTTTGTTTGGTTTCCCACGATTACGACCTGATTGACCATTTTGCTTTCTTTGTTGGTGGTCCTGGGTGTGAAACATTAAAGCATGTTGAACCTAATTGATTGTCTTCTTTTCCATATCGTCATCACTTCAATCTTCTATTGCCATTGGAACAACTGTTTCTTTCATACAGGGGGTATCTGGACCATCACAACTGATATTTGATGAGTTATCACCTTCATCCTTCTGATTTTATGTAAACACTCGCCTATCATCAAAATCTGCTGATGAGACAATATCCCAATTGTCATCAAGATCCAGTTCTTGATAAACAGCTGATCTTGCAATGTTTCTTGTTTACTTCCTGCATTTTTTGCAAAATGTCCTTCCTTTCCACAAATGAAACATTTGCATTTCTTCACTCGTCCTCTATCGTCTTTGTATTTTCTCTTGAATGGCTTCACATGAGAATTATGCGGCTTTCCTTTGTATGTTCTTGATTTTCTCATTCCATATTTCTTCCTGTTATTTTTGTAATAACCAGGAATTGGTATGGCAGAACAAAGAGATAAATCTCTTAATTCCTTAGCGAGTGCTGCATCTTTACACATTTCTGAGACGAAGGTATGAGTAAACTTGATTGCCGGTAAAACTCCTGAGCTAAGACCAGGATGTTTAGCTCTGAATGATTCCTCTATCTTTTTGGATAAGGAAGGTGGAAGTTTGGCAAAGAGCTTTTCCGTTGTTGAAGGAAAATATAATCTTCCTGATTTGGTTGCCAATTGCCTGAAGTCTTCTAAGAATGACCACAAATTTTTGGTGTCTTCACAGGTTATTCTGTCTAAATCCCGTTTCTCTGTCGTGTTTAATCAATTGGAGCCACGGTATGGATCTTCTAACAGAATTAGCTGCCTTATTTGAGATGTTATGTTTTGTGGTTCATCTGCAATTGCTTCAAGAGCAGCATATGCATTTGGGTATGCGGTTCGCCATTGTTGCCACATTAACTTCTCACTTTCTCCAAGAAGATTTTCCACAAAAGCTAACTTTGCTTTGTTATCAGACTTGTTTGATTGTCTGAGTTATTTTGTGTTTTAGACTCCCATTGGATATTAATTCTGACCATAATCCTGGGTCGATGGGTAATACAGCATTACTCCGGATTCTGTCCATGCCGGTGGTAGAGTCCACTGTGAGTTGTAATACTCACCATATCCTCCACTGAATATTTTACTTTTTCCTTGAGGATAACCAAACTGATAGTCTGGCCTATAGAATGGTTGTGGATTCTGTTGAGCCGGGTGGATAGACTGTGTAGCCCCATGATGGAATCATGTAGGGGGGTTGATAGCTTTGGGTGGATTCTATTTGTGAAGATGAAGATGGGAAGCATGTTCTTAATGTTTCTTGATGGATTTTGTGCTTTTGCCATTTAGTTTAATAGTTCGAAACTTTTGGGTATGGTAAATATCAATCACATTTTTCTTCCTTAGTAATAAGATGAAGATTTGTATGGTTAATGGTTTCACCACGCTTCGTTGCGAATGGGTTTTCCCATTAATAACCCTGATTCTTTCTTTCTGTTATGGCGAGATCTTCATCCCTTGTAGGTAGGTATTTCATCAAGAATATCTTGCTGATTTGTGCAGGTCTTTCATGTATGACAAGAATTTGGTCCGCCACTTCGTTTCTCATCATCCCCAATCACTTTCCTCCAAATTAGTTACTTTCCTGGGGGTACTTCATCTTTCATCATCGTCTGAGAATTCCATCTCCCCAAACCAGTTGCTTGCATAACTTCTTCTATTGGTGTTATGTCTTGGTGGAGGCATCATACTGACATAATAATCCCATTTTCCTGATGGTTCCCCAAGTGTTGACCATTTCTCACTTGGTCTTTGCTTTGATCGTTTTGGTTTGTTGGATCGCCTAACTTTGTTTAATGGTTCTTCTTCTAGGATTCTTGCTTCATTCAAGCAATCTTCACAGAAGCATATGTCATAAGAGATATGTTCTTCTTGAGGAGCTTGTGAACAGATTCCTATGAAGTGTTCTTCGTCTTCATCCAAGTTATCGTTCCCTATTACTTCTCGATCATGTTGATCAACTGAGTATCTTGGTGGTTGAGGTGTTTGTCGGGTATCTTTCAATCGGAGATTATCGATCTATTAGCCTTTTCATTTTCTGCATACTCTTGATGGGGAACGTTAAGAGGTTTGCTAAGGTGGGATTTTGATGCCAGCTCTTCCTTCTAGTTTCTTCTATATTTCTTATTTCAACCAGGATTTGCTGTGATGCCAGTTGTGGGTAAGGTGATCCACAACGTTTTCAACCACTGTATTGGAATCCATTTAAATGGTGTTTGATAAATGCCTGTTAGGGCCTTTGTTATCTGCTAGTTAACTATTCCCGCCTTGCAAGTATCATACCCATGAGTTTGTATAGCAACTTCTACATGATTGTGGAAGTCATTGACACTTAGGATCATATCAGGGAATGTATAGACTAACTGCGTTCCTGCAGAGAGGTCTACTTCCATGGTTGCAATAATTTGTCGGCTATCTTCCCATCTAGTGTCTCGGAGGACAACTAGAGCATTTGTTCCTGCACTTCTCCGGTGGAGTGCGTGTAGCCTTATCATGAATATCCCCAAGTGGAAGCTTGGAAGTCCCTGAACTTCTCAAGTTTTAATAGACTCTTCGTTACATAATCGAAGGTTTATTTGATTTTCACCAACACACAAGATTCTTTGCTCAGAGTAATGTTCATATACTCTGTGTCTTGCTGTACTTCTATTATTTGAATAGAGTACTTCTGCTGGTACAAGATTTGCTCGTCTTTCTCTTGATATTTCAAGCTGTCTTTATGGTTGTCTTATTTTACAGCTGTTTTCAAGTGTTTGAATTGTTTTTACTCCTTACAATTATCTTCTTGTTGTTCTGGACCACTTGAATGGTATGTTCCGGGCCATTTGTCGGTGGGTAGCCACGGATTTGGTCATTCTTGAGTCGGAAGTTCTGTTTGTGTTTGTGTAGGGGAAATTCGGTTGAGGATTGCTTGGGTCTTATTAGAAGGTCATTTTCTTTTGACTCCTTGTCAAATGTTCTTAAAGATTTTATTGGATCTCAAAGACGTGTATCTTTCCGTTTATTCTTTTTACGGGAGTTCTTCCAATGATGGAGAAACTATCAGTCTTTGGCCTAAGCTTGCTATTGAGTCTTCAAGTCAGCGGGGCTGAACCTCTTTTTTCTTTAATGTATGGATTTCCTGCTTGAGCTTGTCAAACTTTTCTTCTAGCTCAACTAACTTCTGACTTTGCTTAGTAGCCAAATAAAGTAAAGTGTTATTTTGTTTTATAACAGCGTTTACTTGATTAGTCAGACCTCCTTTGTAATCAGATGTTTTTGCAAAACCAACTGCTGGTGATTCAAGATCTTCAGTAGCTTGTATAGCTTCTTGATATTCAGTTGTTGCCTTTTGATTGGCAAGACTCATCCGGTGATGAGCTTCTTAACTTCGTGAAGAAGGTGTTCAACCTTCTGGATCTTTTGATTAAGATCTTCTGTTAGTCTAAGGGCTTCTTTTTCGACTAACTTTGGTTGCTCGGCTATTTCTTGAACAAGGTTTAAGACTTCTCTTTTTGTGAGTGGTTTAGACTGTTGTATCTCAGTTGAGATTTGTTGAAGGCTTTTTCTGGTTTCACTCTGGGTTTTTCTTAGTAATTCCTCACAAGATTCAAGCTTTTCTTGACAATTTTGGACTCTAGACTCAAGTTCTTTTTGTTTTTCAGAAATACTTTTGTAATTTTTAAGTGATACCTTAGAAAATAGATTTAAACGATTATAAACACAAGCTAGATTATTAGCTAAATCGGTTGTTGTGGGTTTTTGGAATATCTACTTTTAGGAAAAAGACGATATATTTTTAGGATCTAAAGTTGTGAATTTCGTACCAATACTGTATTTCTTGCCTCAAAAGCGTTCGGACATAACATTAAATAAATTAAAAAATGTTGATTAAAATTACAAAATTGTTGTAGATTCACCCAAAAACAGTTAACTTCAAACTTTTACCGTCTCTTGCGTATTCGGTTACTTTTTCTAAGAAGCAATTGCGTGTCATTTTTCCAAAAACAAGGGTTTTATCTTTTGAAGAAAGGTTCTCACCAGCTTCTTGCGAATGGGTTTTCCCATTTAAACCTGATTCCTTCTTTTGTTTATGGCGAGATTTCATCCATTGTAGGTAAGTATTCATCAAGAAAATCTTGTGATTTTGTGCATGTCTTTCTGTTGACAAGAATTTGTTCCGACACTTCGTTCATCTATCCAATTCAAGATGACAAATTTACGTTGCCGAGGAATTTATTATCTTGTTTATAAGCTCAGTAAAACTAAAATTTATTTTACAGAAACTTTTAACCACACTTTATATTAAATACACTGCGGAGAGCTTGGATTGTACAAGGGTTTAGTAGTAGTGGTGGTGGTGGTGGGTTTTTTCGATGATTTTTATACTGAATACAACTGCCTTTTATAGGGTATTAACAATTAAGAGAAGATGCCTTTGGCTTGTATGGCATATGATTTGGCATCTCTAGCATATTCCAGGGAATAAACTATGGCATATTCCCACTGGGCCATATATAATTAAAACTTAATATACAAGTAGTGGGACGGCGCTTTAATTATTTAAAAACTATTGCGGGTCCGGCGGCTTTAATATTAGGAACAATAGTTGGTGGGACCGGCCTTCTAGACTTTTGTAGATTTTTTGGCTACGCGTTTGTTGACTTTGTTACCTTGCTGGGGGTCCTTCGTGCTTCTGGACCCAATGTGAGTACGGGACGATTCGAATTTATCTTTTGTATGACTATAATCATCCTTCGGGCCAAAAATAAAAATCGAATCGTCATTGCGTTCGTTTCATTCTTCTAGAAAACCTTTCTGTTTTGTTGGATACTTGTTTGTGTCGTTGATTGCATCTGTGTCGTCGGTTTGATTGTGTGTCGTCGTCAGTGAGTAGTTAGATGTTTTGCGTTCCCAATTCTTGTGCCAAGGCTTCAGGTTCGGATAAGGAGGATTTATTGTCTGGTGTATTCTTTGTTCTGACGCGTACATCTTCTCTTTGTCAGCCAAATGGTTGTCTTTGGTTAGTCTTTGGTTGATTTCCCAAAAGCAGATTTGAGCTTTGTATTGTATGGTTGCTTGTAGGTGTCGCATGGCTTTAACTGCTTCTTTTGTTGCTGTAAGTTCAAGGTTTTGAGCGACTGATCTCCATGCATCAGATTTATCAATTCTGATTGGGGTTTGGTTGGCCTTGAGCTGGTAATATTTGTATATTGCTCCTGGTTCTTCAATTGTGAAGATAGTTTTTGTGAAGATTTTAGGAAGTGGTTGGAAATCTTCATGACTTCTTCGCAGGTGGTCTTAATATTCTTCTGAAAGGTATATGGGGACTGTAGAACTTCCTCCACTGAGTAAAGAGCTGCTGCTGCTAATTCCTTCATTTTCTCCTGTGCATCCTGCAAAACAAAGGTTAACAAGTCTCGAAAGAGAATCAGCAAGGGTGTTGTGTTTCCCTTCTATGTGTTCTATGTAAATTTTGACGCCTGTTCCGGTGACTGCATCTGCAAACTTGATCCATCTAACCCTTGAGGATTTATTGCTATTAGTTTTGTTGTAAAAACTAATAATGGCTTGACAATCTGTTCTTAGAGTGACTTCTTGTTTGTCAAGGTAGTAAATCTTCAATTTCTCTAGGGTGTTAATGCATGCATTGATTTTGGCATCAATTGTTGACTGAGTTGTTGAGAATTTGCCAATTGCATATGCACAAATCCTTTCTGAACTTCTTGGATCCTCCTTGCTCTTTTTCCATTTAACTATTCCTCCCCATCCTTCCATACATCCATCTGTTTCCAGAATGATGTAAGCATTTTCCGGTGGAATTTCCAGGTCCGGAAGGTTTTGAACTTGTTCTTTGATTTTTCTGACTAATTCATAGTCAGAGGGCTTCAATCTTTTATCTCCATGAGCGTTTGTCTTTTCATAAAGAGGCCTTAAGAGTATCCCAAGCTTTGGGATATGATTTCGAGCGTAATTAAGGATTCCTAAGAATGACCTTAATCCCTTCTTCGTCTTTAGCTCTTCTTCATTGAAGTTTACAATCTTCTTTATGATATGTGGTTGCAGCTTTATTGTTCCTTCTCCTATAACTGCTCCCAAGAAATCTACTGTTGAGACTGCTATCTTCATTTTTGTTGGAGATAAGACCAAACCGTTGTCTTCACAGATCTTTAACATTTTTTCCAAATGTTTTGCATGATCTTTTTCATTCTTTGAGAAAACCAGTATATCATCAATATATACTGCGATGAATGATTCTGTTCCTCTGAAGCATTTATCCATCTTTCTTTGGAATACTGCTGGTGCGTTTTTCAGACCAAATGGCATAACCAGCCATTCATAGAGTCCTCCTGGGACTAAGAACGCAGTCCAAGGGATTGATTCTTCTTCCATAGCAACTTGATGGAATCCTGATTTTAAATCAAACTTTGAGAATATCTTTGCTCCTCCTATTCGCTTGATGATCGTGTTTATGCCTGGTAGAGAGTACTGGTCCTTGTATGTGTTGTCATTCAAGGATTTGTAATTGAACACCATCCTCTCTTTTCCTTTAACTTCTCTTCCTGTTGCAGGATCAATGGTTGTTCCTGAATTAACGATCATTGCCATCGTTCTATGTCTGCTTTTACTTGGGCGAATAGCACCAATTTTGAGAAGACTATCTACATGTTTTCTGAACAAGTCTTCCATTGCTGGCGTTACATGTTTTAATGGCTTGTCTTCTATTGTAACATCTGGATTGATGATATCCAGTTTACAAAGTTCACCATTCTTCTTCCAGTGCTTGAGGGGTTCTTCGCCGATATATCCTTGTTGTTTTAACCTATCAATGACAGGTTTAAACTGTTTCTTGGAAATGCCTTTTTAAAAACTTTTTTTCCCTCCTTGGTTAAATAAATGATTCATTTAATCTCTACGAATTCCTTCTTCACGACTTCTAATTCTGCAATATTCTGCAATTTCTGGTTTGATTTGAAGTCGTGATTTTTAGTGACCTTCTGTAGAGTGTTATCCCACTCCTTCTATTCAATTTCCTCCTTTCATAGATCTTAAGACAAGTTGGCTCCTATCAGCATCTTCGAGACCATTGCTAACTCTCATATAAAAAGCATAATGAAGGTATCTTAATTTATTTCCCTCAATTTGAAAATAACCTTTGCTTTACTTATCGATAGCTTTTGCTTGAATTTAAACATTGAAGACGCAGTCTGGTTTTACGAGGTTCCAGTGCTTCTTCTGGATTGACTCTCTTGGTTTATGCAGCATGCTATTGATCCCTTATCGATTCATTGCAGTGGTTTCCAAAAGCTTTGCAGTTAGAATATCAAACTCAACTTTAACATTATAAAGTTGATTGGTAACTTTCCTAATCTTTGGGACTGTAGTGGCGTTCCCAAAATAATGAACCTCTGTCTCTACGCAAGGTTTTGCAACATGAGTGCTTCCCAGTGTGGGAATTCTTTCTTTAGGAAACTGGACTTCTGCTTTTTCTTCCTTCTTCTGCAACTGAGCTTTGAGTTTTCTTATTTCTTCATCCTTTTGTTCTTCAAGCCTTTCCTTGTTCAATTTTGAGCGATCAATATCTTAAGGCACTGAAATATCCCTTAACTAACGAGCTTTCCTTTTAACTGCCATATTTCCTTCTTTCGTTTGCATAAGCACCTGTTTCTTCATAGTACTCTTTGGCTTGATCTCTGATCATCTGTTGCATTTGTTCTGTCTTTTCTTTCAAAAGTTCTTTAAGAAGATTTACTTCATTGCTGTTGCTGTTGAAGTTCTTCTCTTCTTCCTGCTTTTGAGGCTGTTTTCTTTTGACATTAACTGCTTTTGTCAAATATTTACTTAGCACCAAGCGGCACAAGTTGAGTTGGCATTTAGGACGTTAAAGCTTGACGAATCGTGGTTAGCTATCCCACATAAAATAACTAGGGTTAGTTTGGTGACCGTGTTTTCATTCCATTCATGCTCACAGTCTTTACTTTTGACTGGTAATTCTTTGTTTGGTTTCCACGATCCGACTGATTGAACCATTTCTGCTATCTTTGTTGGTGGTCCTGGGTGAAACATAAAAGCATGATGACCGAATTGATTATCTTCTTCTTCCAGATCGTCATCACTTTCAATTTCTTCTATTGCCATGAAAACTGTTTCTTCAACAGGGGTATCTTGGACCATCACACTGATACTTTGATGAGTATCACCTTCTCCTTCTGATATGCTGTAAACACTGCTATCATCGAAGTCTGCTGAGACAATATCCCAGTTGTCATCAAGATCCAATTCTTGATAAACAGCTGATCTTGCAATGTTTCCTTGTTTACTTCTGCAATCTTTTGCAAAATGCCCTTCCTTTCCACAAATAAAACATTTGCATTTCTTCACTCGTCCTCTATCGTCTTTGTATTTTCTCTTGAATGGCTTCACATGAGAATTATGCGGCTTTCCTTTGTATGTTCTTGATTTTCTCATTCCATATTTCTTCCTGTTATTTTTGTAATAACCAGGAATTGGTATGGCAGAACAAAGAGATAAATCTCTTAATTCTTTAGCGAGTGCTGCATCTTTACACATTTCTGAGACGAAGGTATGAGTAAACTTGATTGCCGGTAAAACTCCTGAGCTAAGACCAGGATGTTTAGCTCTGAATGATTCCTCTATCTTTTTGGATAAGGAAGGTGGAAGTTTGGCAAAGAGCTTTTCCGTTGTTGAAGGAAAATATAATCTTCCTGATTTGGTTGCCAATTGCCTGAAATCTTCTAAGAATGACCACAAATTTTTGGTGTCTTCACAGGTTATTCTGTCTAAATCCCTGTATGCTCTGTCTTGTTCATCAGTTGAGCCACGGTATGGATCTTCTAACAGAATTAGCTGCCTTATTTGAGATGTTATGTTTTGTGGTTCATCTGCAATTGCTTCAAGAGCAGCATATGCATTTGGGTATGCGGTTCGCCATTGTTGCCACATTAACTTCTCACTTTCTCCAAGAAGATTCTCCACAAAAGCTAACTTTGCTTTGTTATCAGACCATGTTTGATTGTTGAGTCTATTTAGTGTTATAGACTCCCATCTGGATATTACTTCTGACCATAGGCTGGGCTCTGATTAATACAAGCAATTACCCGGAGTTCTTCCATGCCGGGTGGTAGGAGACCACGGTGATTTTAAGTCACTCACCATATCCTCCACTGAATATTTTACTTTTTCCTTGAGGATAACCAAACTGATAGTCTGGCCTATAGAATGGTTGTGGATTCTGTTGAGCCGGTGGATAGACTGGTGGCCCCATGATTGAATCATGTGGGGGTTAGGTAGCTTGGTTGATTCTATTTGTGAGGATGAAGATGGAAGCATGTTCTTCATGTTTTCTCGATGATTTGTAGCTGCCATTTGTTGATAGTTCGAACTTTGGTATGGAAAAATCATCATCATCATTTTCTTCCTTAGAAAGATGAAGAATTGTATGGTTATGGTTCTCACCACGCTTTGCTGCGAATGGGTTTTCCCATTCTGACTCTGATTCCTTCTTTTGTATGGCGAGATTTTCATCCCATTGTGGTAGGTATTCATCAAGAAATTTCTTGCTGATTGTTGTGCAAGTCTTGTCCTGTATAACATAGAATTTGCCGCCACTCACTTCCGCTTCATCAACATGCCCAATACACTTCTTTCTCTAGAATAGTTACCTTTCCTGGGGTAACTTCTTCATCGTCTGAGAATTCATCTCCCCAACCAGTTGCTGCAACTTCTTCTATTGGGGTTATGTCTGGTGGTGCATCATACCTGACATAATAATCCCATTTTCCGGATGGTTCCCCAAGTGTTGACCATTTCTCACTTGACTTTTGCTTTGTCGATTTGTTTAAAGTGGATCTGCCTAACTTTATTTAATGGTTCTTCTTCTAGGATCTTGCTTCATTTAAGCAGCTTTCACAGAAACATACGTCATAAGAGATATGTTCTTCTTGTGGAGCTTGTGAACAGATTCCTATGAAGTGTTCTTCGTCTTCATCCAAGTTATCGTTCCCTCTACTGCTCGTCAGGGCTGATCCAAGGGCTATCACCTTGGTGGTTGAGGTGTTCTTGTCGGTATCTTTCAAAATCGTAGACTTACCGATCTGTTTAGCCTGTTCATTAACTGCACCCATGGATGGGACATACTACTGAGGTTTGCTCAGGTGGCTTTAGATGCCAGCTCATTCCTTCTAACTCTTCTATACTCCTTCTTTCACCAGGAATTGCTGATGACTGAATTGATTATCTTCTTCTTCCTGCTCATTATCACTCTCATCATCCTCTTCTATTGCCATAAATATTGTTTCTTCAACAGGAGTATCTTGGACCATAACATTGATACTTTGATGAGTATCACCTTCTCTTTCTGATATGCTATAAACACTGCTATTATCAAAATCTGCTGAAACAATATCCTAATTGTCATCAAGGTCCAATTCTTGATAGACAGATGATCTTGTAATGTTTCCTTGTTTACTTTTGCAATCTTTTGCAAAATGCCCTTCCTTTCCACAAATAAAGCATTTGCACTTCTTCACTCATCCTCTATCATCCTTGTATTTTCTCTTGAATGGTTTTACATGAGAATTATGCGGCTTTCCTTTGTATGTTCTTGATTTTCTCATTCCATATTTCTTCCTGTTATTTTTGTAATAACCAGGAATTGGTATGGCAGAACAAAGAGATAAATCTCTTAATTCTTTGGCGAGTGCTGCATCTTTGCACATTTCTAAGACGAAAGTATGAGTAAACTTGATTGCAGGTAAGACTCCTGAGTTAAGACCAGGATATTTAGCCCTGAATGATTCCTCAATCTTTTTGGATAGGGAAGGTGGAAGTTTGGCAAAAAGCTTTTCTGTTGTTAAAGGAAAATATAATCTTCCAGATTTGGTTGCCAATTGCCTGAAATCTTCTAAGAATGACCACAAATTTTTGGCTTCTTCACAGGTTATCCTGTCCAAGTCCCTATATGCTCTGTCTTGCTCATTAGTTGAGCCACGATATGGGTCTTCTAGCAGCTAGCAGAATTAGGCTCCTAGAACTAAATGAGGAGATGATAGTATGTGGTTCATCTGCAATTGCTTCAAGAGCAGAATATGCTCCTGGGTATGCGGTTCGCCATTGTTGCCACATTAACTTCTCACTTTCTCCAAGAAGATTTTCCACAAAAGCTAACTTTGCTTTGTTATCAGACCATGTTTGATTGTTGAGTCTATTTAGTGTTATAGACTCCCATCTGGATATTACTTCTGACCATAGGCCTGGGTCTGATGGTAATACAAGCATTACTCCGGATTCTGTCCATGCCGGTGGTAGAGTCCACTGTGAGTTGTAATATTCTCCATATCCTCCACTAAATATTTTACTTTTTCCTTGAGGATAACCAAACTGATAGTCTGGCCTATAGAATGGTTGTGGATTCTGTTGTGCCGGTGGATAGACTGGTGGCCCCATGATTGAATCATGTGGGGGTTGATAGCTTTGGGTTGATTCTATTTGTGAGGATGAAGATGGGAATGCATGTTCTTCATGTTTCTTGATGATTTGTGCTGCCATTTGTTTAAAATTTCGAAACTTTGGGTATGGTAAATCATCATCATCATTTTCTTCCTTAGAAAGATGAAGAATTGTATGGTTACCACTTTGTCCAGAAGCTCGAAGGGCCCGTATGTAACAAAAGTCTACAAACGCGTGCTACAAAGTCCACAAAGTCCAAAGAGAAAAAAGAAATCGACCCCACCACTATGTTTAATTATTAAAGCCGCCGGACCCGCATATGTTTAAATAATAAAGCCGCCGGTCCCACTCATGTATTATTAGTTCGAATTATGGCCAGGGAATATGCCATAGTTTATTCCCTGGAATATGCTAAGATGCCAAAGCATATGCTATATGCCAATGGCATATTCTCTTCTTGTATAGCCTATAAAAGGCAGTTGTAATCAGTTGTAAAAATCATCGAAAACCATCAAACACCACCACTACTACTACCACCACCACTTGTAACAATCAAGCTTCCGCAGTATTATAATATAAAGGTGTGTTTAAAAGTTTCTTGTAATATAAAGTTTTAGTTTTTGAGCTTTAATACAAGATAAAAATCCTGCACGTAATTATCCATCTTGGTATCAGAGCTTTGAATCAAAACATTCTTAGCTCTATGGAAGGCTAAGTCCTTCAGGTATATTCAGGAAAAGCAGTAAAGGTATTATTTTATCAATAATTCGTATTTCTACGGAAACATTTCTATTAAAAATTTCATAAAAACCCTTGTTTTTGGTAAAAGACAGCGCAATTGCTTCTTTGAAAAAGTACCGCAAGAGACGGGAAAAAGTTTGAAGTTAACCGTTTGGTGAATCTAAAACAAGTTTGTAAATTTATCCTTTGAAGTTTTTAATGTTATGTCCGATCGCTTTGAGCAAGAAATACAGTATTGGTACGATAATTCACGAACTGTAGATCCTGAATATATCGTCTTTCATAAAGATAGTCCTAAACCCACAACAACCGATTTAGCTAATAATCTAGCTTGTGTTTATAATCGTTTAAATCTATTTTCTAAGGTATCACTTAAAAATTATAAAAGTATTTCTGAAAAACAAAAAGAACTTGAGTCTAGAGTCCAAAATTGTCAAGAAAAGTTTGACAAGCTCAAGCAGGAAATCCATACGATTAAAGAAAAAGAGGTTCAGCCCGCTGAACTTGAAGACTCAATATCAAGCCTAGCCAAAAGACTTGATAGTTTCTCCATCAGTGGAAAACTCCCGGTAAAAAGAATAAACGGAAAGATACACGTCTTTGAAGATCCCAATAAAATCTTTAAAGAACAGTTTGAAAAGGAGTCAAAGAAATGACTTCTAGAAGACCCAGCATCCTCAACAGAAGTTCTACACAAACACAAACAGAACTTCCGACTCAAGAAGACCAAATCCGTGGCTACCGACAAATGGCCCGGAACAGACATCAAGTGGCTAGAACAACAAGAAGAGTATTTGGAAGAAGTAATTATAATCGAACTCTTGAAACAGCTGTAGACCCGGAAAGACAGCTAGAAATATCAAGAGAAAGGCGAGCAAATCTTGTACCAGCAGAAGTACTCTATTCAAATAATAGAAGTACAGCAAGACACAGAGTATATGAACATTACTCTGAGCAAAGAATCTTGTGTGTTGGTGAAAATCAAATAAACCTTCGATTATGTAACCGAAGAAGTCTTAAGAGAACTGAGAAATTCAGGACTTCAGCAATCCACTTGGGATATTCATTGATAAGGCTACACGCACTCCACCGGAAGAAAGTGCAGGAACAAAAATGCTCTATGTTGCCTTCGAGACACTAGATTGGAAGATAGCCGACAAATTATTGCAACCATGGAAGTAGACCTCTCTGCAGGAACGCAGTTAGTCTATACATTCCCTGATATGATTCTAAGTGTTAATGACTTCCACAATCATGTAGAAGTTGCTATACAGACTCATGGGTATGACACTTGGCAAGGCGGTGAAAGTAACTTGCTGATAACAATGGCCCTAACAGGCAGGTTATCAAACACCAGTTATATGGGATTCCAATACAGCGTAGAAAACGTTGTAGATCACCTCACCACAACTGGCATCACAGCAATTCCTGGTGAAAGAAGGAGTATAGAAGAATTAGAAGGAATAAGCTGGCATCTATATCAAACTCAACTTTAACATTGTAAAGTTGATTGGTAACTTTCTTAATTTTTGGACCTGCAGTGGCGTTCCCGAAGTAATGAACTTCTGTCTCTACGCAAGGTCTTGCAACATGAGTGTTTCCCAGGAATTTTTATCTTGTATTAAAGCTCAAAAACTAAAACTTTATATTACAAGAAACTTTTAAACACACCTTTATATTATAATACTGCGGAAGCTTGATTGTTACAAGTGGTGGTGGTAGTAGTAGTGGTGGTGTTTGATGGTTTTCGATGATTTTTACAACTGATTACAACTGCCTTTTATAGGCTATACAAGAAGAGAATATGCCATTGGCATATAGCATATGCTTTGGAATCTTAGCATATTCCAGGGAATAAACTATGGCATATTCCCTGGCCATAATTCGAACTAATAATACATGAGTGGGACCGGCGGCTTTATTATTTAAACATATGCGGGTCCGGCGGCTTTAATAATTAAACATAGTGGTGGGGTCGTAATAACCAGGAATTGGTATGGCAGAACAAAGAGATAAATCTCTTAATTCTTTAGCGAGTGCTGCATCCTTACACATTTCTGAGAAGATTGTAAACTTCAATGAAGAAGAGCTAAAGACAAAGAAAGGATTAAGGTCATTCTTAGGAATCCTTAATTACGCTCGAAATCATATCCCAAAGCTTGGGATACTCTTAAGGCCCCTTTATGAAAAGACAAACGCTCATGGAGATAAAAGATTGAAGCCCTCTGACTATGAATTTGAATGATTTTTAATCATTCTTTAATCTTTTCCCGCGGTAAAAAGCAAATCTTTATATTTAAAGATACGTTGAATCGTCAATTTTAAGGTCTCGCTATTTATGTATTTGATACGATGATAATAGGTGATACCGTAATAATAACTTAATTGAGAATAAAGTTTTTATTAAAATCTATGATACAAAGATGTATGCATGCTTCTTCGTACATATTTGACACGTCAAATAAAATACCCTTTTTCCACTAGTTGTTGCCATCCAATTTGTAAAAATACTTGTAGATGCTCTTTTACTATGCGTGAACGTGTGGTAGATTTGCAATCTCAAAGGTGAATATACGCTTTTTCCGTGAAACGTGAGTGTTACATAAATCACATTTTTTTGATTGGACTAACTTACGTTGTTGTGGTTAGACCTATTAACACGCGCATAGATGGGTGAAACATTCTTACTAGATATTATAGTAGAATAAAGTAAGTCCCATATGTTTAGATTTACAAGTTTATGAATTATCAATCTTGATTACCTTTTGAATACACCACTCACTAGCAGATCAACTGATGTGGGTGTGAATGTCCAAGCAGGATCCTAACCTTTGGAAAATTAATTGATTATTTGAATAAACATTGGTAGTTAATTTTCTTCAAGGAGTATTATCGAAAACACTAAATTGAATTTTGCGGATTTTAATATAATATTATTAATGCAAATAATACCGTAAACTAATGGGTTTGTTTCTTTAATCAAAGAAGTCAAACCGAGACTCCTTTTCCTTGGTAAGGAACATGGAGACTCATTCCTAATATCTTCTTGCTCCGGAAAGTTTAATAGAACGTAAGAAATTGTCCTAATGTAATCAAACTCATAGCAAGCTTAAAAGTTAAGTATATTGCATGACTTATATTTTCATATAGATTTCATGGTGAAGATTTTGAAAGATATAAGACATATAGATAACTAGAGAATATGTTCTTAAAACTATCAAATGGTAACATCTTAATGTAAGATGTATTTATGAGTTCTGAATAGAAAAATACCATATTACCAGCAAAATGGAAAGGCAAACTAGGATAATATTCTAGTTTTGTTTTCTTAATCCAAAATAAGAGGAAATTGCATGCCCAATTTTCAAGTTAATCAATAGCATTGATGGATAGTCCCTCATCTGCATAGTAGAACTTTTGAAATCCAAGTAAATGTTACTAATTTAGATTTCAAATAGAGTTGGAAATAAATAAATCACTATTTGTTTTTACTAGTTATGGAACACTTGTAATGTTGTCAAATCCAGTAGGAGCATCCCGATTATTTCTTAACAAGACCTTCATGTGATGCTGTCGAATTCAGTGGGAGCTACAAGGTTCTTTATCTTGGTAGTAACCTAGATTATTTCTTATTTATCTTGAGATAATATATAGTTTTCCAACTATAGATACTTGTTTTTTAAAGGATAGTTCAAGTGTATTTCTTGTTAACAAAGTGGTTCTATATCTACATGTAAAAACTAATATTCTTTACACTTATCATATAGTCTTAAAAAACAAACGAATGACCGTGTGGTTTTACTATGTGTATTGTGATGTTGTGACAAGCACAATAGGAGAAATCTTTATTTGTGTGCAAGGTACAACCCATGACAATAACATATGATTAAGGTTTCTCTTGACCGGTAAGTAAGAACAAAATGTCGAGAATGAATTAAAGACTACTTCAGTAAAATGTTTATTGTTTTTGGAATTTACATAATTATGAAGTAATCTATAATTTATAAACTACTTCAATTAAAAGTTTTATGTTCTCTTGGAATGTCATAAAATAATGAAGTAATCTGGATTGAACTTAATTACGTACTGAACCGGAAGAGGTTTACAGTTCAGAATTACTTTAGTTAAATTGTTTATGTTTATTGTAAAATAATAAACATTAAGTCCGTTAAATTGTTAAAAGACTTATAACATAAAGTAAACGTTCAAAAATTACTTTAGTTAAATATGTTTAAGTTAATATAAATTAATGAAAAAATTACACGTTTCGTCCCTATGGTTTATACCAAACATCACGTTTCGTCCCTATTTCATTTTAAATACACTGGTACTCCACACCCTAAAAATTGAACTAGTAACACTAGTCGTCCCATTTTGATGTTCTTAAGTTTTCTCGTTAAGTCTAATAACTAGAGGGGTATTTGCGTCTTTTTGCTCCTGTCACCACCATAGGGACGAAACGTGTAATTTTTTCTTAAATTAAAAAAATAATAGTAATAATAATAATAATAAGAAAAAATTACATGATTCGTCCCTATGGTTTATTCAAAAATCACGTTTCGTCCCTATTTCATTTTAAATACACGAGTCGTCCCTAATTTTGAAACTGGTAACGTTGGCTGTCCTTATTTTAGATGGTCATTAACTTTTCTCGTTATGTCTAATTACTAAAAGGGTATTTTGGTCTTTTTGCTCCTGTCATCACCATAGGGATAAAACATGTAATTTTTTCCTCTTCTTATTATTATTACTATTATTTTTTTTTTCTTATGGTAAAAAATTTTAAATTTTTTTTATTTCGGTTTTAGTTTATGAGCAATAATAAAAAAATTTAAAAATTTTAAATTTTTTACTTCGGTTTCAGTTCGAGCAATTTTTTATAAATTTTAAAAAACACCGCGACTTATTGTCTTTCTTCTCATAAACTAAAAACCGAAATAAAATTGCTCGTAAACTGAAACCAAAATAAAAAAATTATAATTTTAAATTTGTTTTATTTTTGCTCGTAAACTGAAACCGAAATAATAAAAATTTTAAATTTTTTATTATTGCACGTAAACTGAAACCGAAATAAAAAAAATAAAAATTTTAATGATTGCTAGTAAACTGAAACTGAAATAAAAAAATAATTTTTTTTATTATTTCTAGTAAACTGAAACCAAAATAAAAAAAATTAAATTTTTTTTTTAAAGATTTTTTTTATTATTGCTCTTAAATTGAAACCGAAATAAAAAAATTTTATTTTTTTTATTATTGCTAGTAAACTGAAACCGAAATAAAAAATATTAATTTTTTTATTATTGCTAGTAAACTGAAATCAAAATGAAAAAAATAAATAAATAAATTTTAAAGATGTTTTTTTATTATTGCTCGTAAACTGAAACCAAAATAAAATAAATATTTTTTTATTATTGCTCGTAAACTGAAACCGAAATAAAAAAATAATAATTTTTTTTATTATTGCTCGTAAACTGAAACCGAAATAAAAAAATTTATAAATTTTTTAAAAAAATTCTTTTTATAAAAAGAAAATTAATTTTTTTTAATTTGATTCGTATAAACAATGAAAGACAAATATAATAGTTACTTTGTTATAAGCTAGGGTTGTAACCATCCTCTACTATAAAAAGAGGATACTTCTAGGTTACAATCAATCCCTTTGATAGCAGACTTCTCCAATGAGATCCTAAAAACCATAGAGCGTGTAAAGTTGTAGTAGTATAGTTAGTTCTTTATTGTGTTTAATAACAAAACCTTATTAGTAACATGATTGTGTTCTTGTTCTATTCCGCTGTGCTTAATCAATCATTGTTATAATACCCTAGTTGAGTCCAATTCTTTGATGTCTACAATAAGCATATAATACTAGAGAAATATGTTCTTAAAGCTACTAAATGGTAACATCTTAAATGTAAGAGTATTTATAGAGCTCTTGATGTAGAAAAATACATTATTACCGAAAAATGGTAAAGGCAACTAGGATAATATATCCTAGTTTGTTTGTCTTAATCCAAATAAGGAGGAAATTGACATGCCCAAATTTCAAGTTAATCAAATAGCATTGATGGATAGTCCACTCATACTGCCATATTAGAACTTTGAAATCCAAGATCTGATTACTAATTTAGATTTCAAATAGAGTTGGAAATAAATAGATCACTATTTGTTTTCACTGGTTATGGAACACTTGCAATGTTGTCAAATCCAGTGGGAGCATCCCGATTATTTCTGAACAAGACATTCATGTGATGCTGTCGAATTCAGTGGGAGCTACAAGGTTCTTTATCTTGGTAGTAACCTAGATTATTTCTTGTTTATCTTGAGATAATATATAATTTTCCGACTATAGATACTTATGTTTTTAAGGATAGTCAAGTGTTATTTCTTGTTTAAACTAAGTGCTCTATATCTACTCGAAAAAGCTATATCTGGACACTATCAATTGTCTTATAAACAAACGACTGTCGTTTGGTTTTACTATGTTTATGATGTTGTGCCATTCACAAGTGGGAGAAATTTTATGTGTGCAAGTACAACACAATACAATAAACGAAATGATTAAAGGTTCTCTTGACGTAAGGTAAGAAACAATATGTCAAGATATGAATTAAAGACTACTTCAAGTAAAATTATATGTAATTTTTGGAATGTTTAAAATGATCGAAGTAATCTTGATTTAAAGAACTACTTTGATAAAAGGATTATTTGCTCTTGAAATGGTCCCAAATAATGAAGTAATCTTGATTAACTTTAAATTACTACGAAGCAAGATTGAAGTTTCCAGAATTACTTTATTAAATATTTTTATGTTTATTGTAAAATAATAAACATTAAGTCCGTTAAATGTTAAAAGACTTATAACATAAAGTAAACGTTCAAAAATTACTTTAGTTAAAAATGTTTAAGTTTAATGTAAATTAATAAACATGAAGTCCTTTAAATGTTGAAAGACTTATAACATAAAGTAAATTTAATATCCTTCTACTATGACAAAACAAAAGTCCTTGAGATTGTCAAAGGCAAAATATATTTACCAGTTAACATAGATATAGTTCTTGAACTAGTTAAAGCCCTATACATATTGCAATCCAATAGGTTTTTTAATACATATGTTCAATTTTGCTTGATACAATTGATAGAGTATTTGACATAAAGAGTATTAAGTAATTCAAGATTGTGATAAAGTCTCACAATAAAATTACTCATAGAATACCACAAATTCATGGTATGTCTAGAGTGTTGAATCAAATTCTTTGAAATTATTTGATTTTGATAACTTAAATATTTTACCTCCAAATCTCTCAAGGTTTGAAATTGAGTATGCCTTGTATATACTCAATAAGACTCCAACCAAGAAGGTTAATAAGACGTAATCATGATTATGGAATGTGATGATTCACATTGTCTTAAAATTAAAGTTCTGAATTTGTTAAAAGTCTTATGAAGAATGATATTGACAAACTAAACTCAAGAACTGTCAATGTATCTTGTAATTGCTACTCTACATGCTAAGTAATTATAAAAGTCTTTAATTACAAAAGGCAAGTGGGAGCGTTTTTTAGATCTTGTAGAGATAAAAATACAAAATACATAACCTTTTAAACACACTAGTGAATATCATATCGAGACTTTAAATGTTAAACCTCGTAATGATATAATTTTTGTTCATAGATCCGCAAGGATACCTCAAATACTTGATTGATAAATGTTATATCAATATTGAGGAATATGAGTCACAGGATCATAGTGAACCTGTTAAAGATGCATTATTGAATTTTGAATTCGGTATCATGGTGTAACCATTAATATGCATTGTTGAATTTTGAATTTGACAAATGACTCAAACTATGAATGTTAAGATGTTGTCCACAAGATAATCAATTTTGGAACTTGATTGATCTTTAACTAAACAGTTAGACTGTAAAGTTAGAATGAGTTTTAAAAGAGAAGAAAAACCCAAGTGGTTATGTTCTTGGTTTCAAACTCATAAAGGCAATGTTGTACACATACATAATGCATACATTATGATAGGATTTTAATCATACTCAAGCAATTGATTGTGATTAAATATTCTTTCTATGTGCATTAATTATATAAAGATGATTGATTGTCATATTAGTGTTCATATAGATGAAACATGACAATGGAATTTAAAACTCTTCCTTGAATGATTGCTTTTGCGAGGACGGTTAGTAATCAAAGGAGTTTATGAATTCATATAATCTTTATAAAGTGTACAAACGCTAAGAATCCAAGTATGGATCATTGCAAGCATCTAGAAGAATAATCTTAAATTTATTGTAAAATAAATCATTTTCTTGATTTAAATTTAATAATAATTAAAGATGACTCCTAAGTATTTTTAAAAGCTAGTGGGAGTATTATGTTCAGGTTTTCATCACCTAAAAGATTTAGGAAATTAAATATACAACCTTGAAGTAATATGTTTATTGCTATAAACATATGTGGTATATAAGTCTAACACAACATGACATATCATTTAGAAAGTCTAACTGGATACATATCTTTTGATAAGATAGAACATGAATGAAATCTTAAGTTAGACTAAAGGATTCATTATGTATATTATATTGTGTAGAGAAATAGTTGTATCATGCATGAATGCAAGATGATTTGACAACATTGGTATTTAGTAGAAAGTTATTAGATAATTATAGAATTGAATATCTTAATGGAATATGTTTGGATTTGGGAATTCATTCCTAGATTATGGATTTGTCCATAGTAATGAAAAATCTAAGGATATATATTGCAACAATTTATTGTGCAAATAAACCAATGAACTTGGAGTTCATGAGGTGCCAAACATTATTAAGAGAATATTCATCATTTACGGATTTTAAAAAGCATGGGGATATTTTTGTACACGGATGCTAAAGCTAATTGAGATGACACTCAATACTAATCAAGGTATGATTTCATTTTTGATAATGACCATGTGGACTAGTTGTGCTCAACTAAGAGCATAGTTGCATTATACATTAAAGAACAAGAATGCTTTACAGTTTTGGAAGCTGTGGAAGATGATTGTGTCAATAGTTGATGTTACACACCTTATGAGATATAGTGTGTCGAGATAATGTGGTTATATTTAATAAAAATTATGTCCTATATTTGCATGTTTAATCCGTGAATAATATTTTTATTATTCTAAATTACTCAAAATTCCGAAAGATCAAATCTAGTTGAAATTAATAAAATCTATGCCTTGTCAACAAGTACGATCATCGTATCTTGAGGCATGATTCGTCAACTAGAATTTTCATGCATTTGATCTATTTAGTATTTGGATAAGGGATGTTATAGACAATTTTATTAATGATAATGATACGAGGTATATGGGTTATATTTAATATAAATTGTGTCCTATATTTGCATGTTTAAATCCATGAATAATAAATGTATTATTCTAAATTAATTCGTTGTCGATTAACAATATGAGAATAATGTTAAACTAAGACAATTCTGAGTGATTGGTGATATTGGAGATATTTGATATTGGTGATATTAAGGATAAGTCCACCAAACTCACATGATATTCATAAGATGAATATTGGATTTCCCCAACTAACAAGATTATCACTTTATGGATCGACGTCATTAAGTGAATCTTGTAAGTGATTTTAATTTACTAAATCCTTAGACTTGAGATGCAAGTAGGTTTAGCATATGTGGATATTCCTTCTTGATATAGTTTAAGTTATCCTGAATAAGGTAACTAATAAGGGCTATGTCAGAATGGTTTATGCTACATGATGACTGGACACTTGTAGTCAATATAGAATTTGTTCCTTCAATAGTTGAAGTATGATGCCACTGGGCCCCTCATTGGGTTAATCAGATGTATGTGTGGCCGCACCCAAAAACTCAGGTAGATATGTCTCAATGATTTTTGGTAATCTTGATTAATCATATATATGAGAAACAGAATCGTTAAATAATGGAATGACTTTGATCCATATCCATTTTTAACACGGCATCGAAAACAAAGGGATTGTAAATACTTAAATCATTTAACTGTGACTTTACGAAAGTACACTCAGGTATTTCTGGGAACATTGGCGTGTTGCTAGACGCTTACCAATGTTGTTATATTTATTTGTGACATGTCCAAGTGGGAGCTGTTGGGATATGTCCACATCATAAATAAATATACGGCTGGAAATATGTGAGCCTATGGGGGCACACACGTATACACAGAGGATACGTTTATTAATGTAATTAATATATTTATTGTATATTAATTATATTAATATGTTTCACGAAATAATTAAACGGTCTTTAATTATAACGTTAGACGTTAGAACTAATTAATAGATATTAACAAGTGAAGGACTTGTTAGTACGAAAACCAAACCCGTGAATTGTTGGTTGTGACCGGTCAAACAAGAAAAGAAGGAGGGGTTCGAATGTCGTTTCTAGCAAACTTGAAGAGGTGTTATATTATGACTTGAAAACAAGTCATTGAACCACTTGCCTCATTCATTCGAATGATAGATATAGAGATATTCCCTAAAAGACACATGTCGCTAATAAAAACCAAACTGCATGGTTTCATTGTTTGGTTCAACAAAACCAAAAGCAGGAAATCATTACTTTGAGATAATTCAAATCTCATGCAGCCATTTATATCCATGTGAAACTAGTTTGGTCAAACTTGGTTGGCTATTTTCCTTCTTATATACATTCTGTTCGACAGAATATAAACTTTTAAGGTTTCGATTCTTTAATCCAAGTAAAAGCAAGAACATCGTGTTATGTTGTTTTATTCGTGAAGAACGGACTAGCATCCTAGCGTATATCGGTGACGTGTAGTGTATGCATACCATAGAGGTTATATACTTTGGTAACTTGTTTGGTTTAGCGTGGTATTTATATTATACACACGCGTATATTCAAGACGGTGTTTTTGTTAATTGCTAAAAGGCACACATCTCTTGATCCCTTGTTAATTACATATTTTATACGTGTTTTATCTTTTCCGCTGCGTACTCGTGATCTTTAATGGTTAATAGTTGTAAAAACCCAACAGATGGTTCTGAAAGTAGCTCGGTTATCAAATTCACTAAGAAGAGATCTTCCATTAGCTTATTCCGATGATGAAGCTTATTTCAACCGTCGTAACAGGTACTCTCTTTTATAAACCCTAACTTTCATCATCTATTCAACTAAATTTTGTGTGTTTTTGTTTTATTTAACTGAATTTTGTGTGTTTTTAGGTCCGTTGATACTTTGAAGTTACGCGCAAAATCGTCTATCTCTGGGACCAAGGTATAATACACGTGCTTACTATATTTTTGCCTCTATTTACGCACTTACGTATACGTTTGTTAAGTTGTTGTAGAATTAAGTGTATGTTTACTATTTTTGGCTGCGAATAGACGAGTTTGTTACATACCGACTCTTACGAGTTTGTTACGTATTGGTGGATAGTTTCGTTAAGTTGTTTTATATATTTATGTACCTGTCTATATGAGCGTTTTCCAGAGTTTTAAGTGTTTGTTGTTTTGAGTTATGACAGACGAGCTATTGAGATTGTGTCTTGCAATAATTTTTTAGATTGTGTTACGTTATATAATTGCATTTCTGTGTGTATGTGTATTTGCGTAATTATGCTGTTTTTTAAGCGAGTAGACTTAAAATATTGAGTCAATCCTACCTTAGAAAGTATTGATAAATGAATCACGATCCCTCCGGATCACCGACAAGTAGCCGATGACCGGAGGATAGGAATTTTTATTGGTGGATCTTACCTAGAGCTCTGATACCATGAAAGATAATAGAAATTGATATTGATTGGATTTGTTTCATTACATAACAAAGCATGTCTATTTATAATAGAACATAGCTTTGGGAATAAGCTACTAAACCCTAGATCTAATGGACCTCAAGCCCACAATGGCTTGGGCCAATAATTTATGCGTCTAACAGATATATTGGTGAAAAAGTTGCTCAGATTGAGATCAACTAACTTAAATTGTGATATATTTCACGACTTATGGAAGACAAACACACACCAAATTCCCAAGTTGATCCCGAATATAATTCCAAGTTCTCAAATCCATCATGGTGAAAATGGAACTATGGCACAGACGGAGCCAGGATTTTCAGTTAAGAGAGGCTGGCAATGCTTAATGCAGAAAGTCATAATGATAAGGGGAGCTTAATGTAAAAAAACTAATAGAAAAGCGGCTTGCAATATAGATAATTAATGAATAAAAAAGGTTGATTAGGGGTGACTCAGCACCCACTAGTCCCCCTACTAGCTCCGCCCCTGAACTGTGGGATGTATCGTCCAGTGGAAGCATTTCCATGGTAAATTAGACCTACAGCCTCGCTATCGTTTTTCTTTCTCATGTACAGTTAACTATTATTGTGATACCAATGGCATACGTTATATTTCATTGCAGATGGAAGATTCCGGGTTCGTTTGTTTTTTCAGAGGTTTTACCTCTTCATCTGCAAACCATGTCTACAAAAGAAGATGTACATTTAAGCTCTTTATTTGCAAAGAAGAAGACCATTTGTTTTTTTCTCTTGAAGTACTTCTTTCATTTTTGTTTCTTTATCTTTTTACTAGTGTTTTTTACGTTTTCGTCTGTTTTTTTTACGTTTTGGTCAGTTATTTTACGTTTTCGTCAGTTTTATACGTTTTCGTCAGTATTTTTACGTTTTCGTCAGTTTTTTACGTTTTCGTCAGTATTTTTACGTTTTCGTCAGTTTTTTACGTTTTCGTCTTTTTTACGTTTTCGTCAGTTATTTTACGTTTTTGTCAGTTTTATTTTACGTTTTCTTTAGTTTTTTTTACGTTTACGTCAGTTTTTTTTACGTTTTCGTCTGTTTTTTTACGTTTTCGTTATTTTTTACGTTTTCGTCAGTTTTTTTTACGTTTTCGTCCGTTTTTTTACGTTTTCGCCAGTTTTTTACGTTTTCGTCAGTTTTTTAACGTTTTCGTCAGTTATTTTACGTTTTCGTCCTTTTTTACGTTTTCGTCTGTTTTTTTACGTTGTCGTACTTTCACGGACGAAAACTTGAAAAAACGGAGGAAAACGTAAAAATGTGCGAAAACGTAAAAAATAGAGGAAAACGTAAAAAGACAGACGCAACGTAAAAAGACGAACGCAAACGTAAAAAAGAAGGGAGCAAACGTAGAAAAACATAAAAAAACGGACGAAGACGTAAAAATAGGCAAAAACGTTAAAACAGACGAAAAAGTAAAATAACGGAGGAAAACGTAAAAAACCAGACGAAAACGTAAAATAACTGACAAAGACGTAAATATACAGACGAAAACGTAAAAAAGCAGACGAGAACGTAAATATACAGACGAAACGTAAAGAAACGGACGAGAACGTAATAAAACAGACGAAACGTAAAAAAACGGACGAAATGTAAATAAACAGACAAAAACGTAAAAACCTAAAGAAAACGTAAAAAAACTGACGATAACGTAAAAAACTGACGATAACGTAAAAAACTGACGAAAACCAAAAAAAAAAACAGGGGAACGAAAACGTAAAAAACGGAAGAAATCGGAAAAAAAACGGACAAAACGTAAAAAAGCTGACGATAATGTAAAATAATTGACTAAAAAGTAAAAATACAGCCGAAAACGTAAAAAACAGACGAAAACGTAAAAAACTGACGAAAACGTAAAAAAACTGACGAAAACGTAAAAACTGACGAAAACGTAAAATAACAGACGAAAACGTAAAAAAACTGACGAAAACGTAAAACAAATAACGAAAACGTAAAAATACTGACGAAAATGTAAAAATACTGACGAAAACGTAAAAAACATACGAAAACGTAAAAAATCGATGAAAATGTAAAAAAACTAACAAAAACGTAAATTAACTGAAAACGTAAAAAAATATTATATATCGTAGAAAAATGGAGAAAAACGTAGAAATCGTAGAAAACGGATTAAAATGGATGAAAACGTAAAAAAACGTACAAAAAATAATAAAGACGGTTGAAAACGTATAAACCCAGAAAAAGTATGAATTATTTAATTATTGTAGAAAGAAGTGAGAAGAAGAGGTAAGAAGTGAAATATTTTGTCTGAATTTTTGAAGAGGTTAGAAGTGACTGCAGACATAAGTGGTAAAAAGATGTTACAAGAGGTTATTCGGAAAAAACAAAGCCAAACAAGACCTCCCTTCATAAACATCGTACTTCCTGCGCCCCGTGAAATTCGCAAAGATTTATATGAAACAGTTTTCTTTTGAACACTGGTATGTAAGTAAGCTAGCACTAGACGGTCATGAGCACCGTAACGATCTCTAGGTATATAGCTTCGTTGGTATTTTTGGATTGTAGG
>BQNB010054181.1:8261-39656 GCA_026074375.1 Tanacetum coccineum | reverse complement strand
CTGTTTGGTTGTGACTGATGATTTCAGCAGATTTAGTTAGGTATTTTTCTTAGCTACCAAGGATGAAACATCTGAAATCCTTTATAAATTTATTATAGGCTTAAAAAATTAATTGAATCATAATGTTAAAATCATTAGATGTGATAATAGGATAGAGTTTAAGAACCATGTTATGAATGAATTCTGTGCTAAGAAAGGAATAAAAAAGGAGTTTAGTGTGGTTAGAACTCCACAGCAGAATGGTGTTGCAGAAAGGAAAAACCCTCACAGGCTTACAAAACGTGTTATGAGATAATGCATATCTATTCCTAATTTATCTCATGCATATCTCATAAGCAGTACTAATACAATACACTAGCATTACTAATACTAACTAACAGTACTAACTATTACCGGCAGTACTAACATTGTACTGGCAGTACTAACTATAAAGCTAGCAGTACTAAAGACTCAGACTTATTTCTTTAATTTTCATTAACATCATTAAGTCTTCACTAGGAGTATTAATCTTGAGCCAACATTATTAACTTATAGAAGCTTTAGAATCGCAACAATCCTCCCCTAAACTTATGATTTACTCTCAAATCCCAAGTTTCTTCTGGATTAGATCTTCTTCTATGACTGAGGATTCTTTCAAACACCTTACTGCTTCTCTTCAATATGTGATCTTGTATACTTGATTAGCTCAAATGCCATGGTGCTTTCTTCTTTAGCTTGCAGCTTCAAGTTTATCATCTTCTCCAGTATTTCCTTTTTGAGTGAGTACTTTTTCTCAACAAGCATGTTGATCTCCATAGGAGTATCAATCAAAAACACTAAATGAACTCCTGAGTTTTCATATAATCTCCATCTTAGTACCTTCCAATTCTCTTGGTTCTTCCATATCTCATCTTGCTCATCTGGATCAAACATCATCCTCAAATCTCCCTAAAGTATTAATTCCTTTTCTTCTAGAGAATGATATTTAAATCTTTCTTGAACCAATTTGTATAAAACCTTCAGGTCATCTCTGTCAAGTCTTCTGAATAATGACTCAGTACCTCCATGAAAGCTTACAGTTCCATCTGCTCTTGTTAACTTGTATACTTCTATATCTGTTATTTCCATTCGACTAGGTAGCTGATACTCCCAATTAACTATAGGGTATCTAACAGAGAGAAATTTCAGAGTCACAGATTCTTCTTCAAATTCTTTTTCTTTCTTCTGTCTCTTTGAGATGTCTTCTTTTTCTTGTTTAAAATAATCAAATTCTTTTTCTTTCTTCTGTCTCTTTGAGATGTCTTCAACTTGTTTTTCATTTGCTCTTCTTCTTGCAAGTATTTTTCTTCTTGTTCCAACAACTTTCTTTTCACTCATTACTGGGTCAGGTTTTACATCTTCTTTTTCAACCATCTCTTCTTCCACTGTCTTTGAAGTTTCTCTTTTACTTGGTTTAGAAGACTCTTTTTCAACTTCAGACCCTATAGGAATAAAAGTATTGACATGATCCCATACCCTTTCAAAAATTGGTCTGATGTCATTATAGCTCATTCTCTTAAAGTAGCTTTCCTTGTAACCTCCTTGGTTCTTCAAGTATGTTATCATATTCCTTCTTGCTTGAGCTATTGACACAGGTTTATTCTTCAAAGCATGATATCTTAGTACACTTGGATCATTCCAGTTAATTCCCTGAGATTGGGTAGGTTGAGTTGGAACCTCTTGTCTTTAATTAAGTTGTCTTTTCAATTCCCTAGCTGCTTCAAGATTTAGTCTTTCTTCTTCTTCTTCTTGCAAAGCTCTTGCTTCCCGTTCTGCATTAAATCTGATTCTTTTTTCTTCTTCCATCTTCCTAGCTAACTCCTCATCCATACTTAACTTCACTTGAGTTCTTTTCTTAACCTTCTTTGGAGTAGAAGGTTCTTTCATTATGGCCTTTCCTTTATCCTTGCACTCCTTCTTGTATACACATAAGGTACAGCAGTACTAACCTTTAGAGGACTAGTAGTACTGACTTGTATGTTAGCAGTACTAATATCCATCTCACCTTACTCACCACTTCCATGTTCTTCAATAAATTCAGTGGAAGTCCCTTCTTGTACAAGTACTTCAGTTTCATCATTGGGCATCTCATGAACTTCCTCTTCACGTGGAATCTAAGAAATACCTTCATCTTGTACTAGAGAAATTGTTGGATCTTCATCAATTTAAGAAATATTCTTCCCCTGTTTGGAAGAATCCTCTGCAATCTCTTCATCATTAGAAAGAACAATCTTTGCTTTTCTTCTTGCCTTGCCAGACTTTAGCTTGTACTCCAGTTTCTTTACTCTAAGTACTAACTTGGTGAGAGCAGTACTATAAGTCTTTTTTTGTTTGCTGCAAGTCCTTCTCCAATCCATCAATCCTGTCATTCAATTTGTTAACTAAAACTATCAAATTATGTTGTTGCATGCTACCCTCAGTACTTCCATGTGAGTGAACAACATGGAGAGGTAAATCATAGGGCATAAAAGCAGTCTCCTCTACCTCATGGGTGGGTTGAATTGGTTCTGGTGAAGGTGATAATTGAGTGGGTTGTTGAGATAGTGATGGTGAAGATGTGATCCTTGAGGGTGATTGCAATTGCTCTTCATCGTGTGCTTATACCAACATACTCTTAAACAATGGTGTCACTACCCCTGAATACCCCTTAGAGGCTCTCCTTATATTACTAAACAGTTTACTTGTAAGATTAGGAGTGGGTTAAGTTCTAGTATGAGGTAAGAGTAACCTTTGTTGTTTGTTAAGAAGGAGTTGAATAAACCTGGGATATAATAAGAATTTATATGGGCTATCCAAGTTCTTAACCATATCTTCAAAGATAAATTTAGAAAAGTTAAACCTCCTGCTTGTAGCTAGACAGATGAGTACTGTAGTAATGTTGCTACTGAATTAATCCTATGCACTCTTCTTGAAGCTGAGACAATGTAGAATTGTATGGATAAAGAACTTCCATTGGGGAGAGAGATGACCTTTAAAGAATGTAAGGCTTTCAGTGTCATCTAACTTTATTAGAGAGTGAAGAAATGCCTTCTGTATCATCTAACTTCAAATGTCTTCCCAAAGAATCTTTAGTTATAAGCTTTTCATGTCCATCAATAGTTTCAGAAATAGCTTGAAGTCCTTCCTCAGTAGTGCTCAAAACAGCAATTTCCTAAAATTGTTCAATAAGGGACACAAAAATGATGGGATTTTCAGTAAGAGCATAGTAAATATGGCTTGAAGTAAGAAAATCTATGATTTCATCAAAACCCTCACTACTTTCAGATTAAACCAAATATGCGACCATATTATGCTTGTCGCAAAATTCCCATTTGATGAATGAGAAGATGATGAATGTGGTGGGATTAGTTCGTGTGATAAAGTGTAAGGTTATGGTAGAGTGAATTGAATTATGAGTGAGATTTAAAATAGTACGTGTTCACCGACTATAAAAGAGTTATACTTATCTTGAAGAAATTGTTTAAGCTATAGATAAATCAAGAAGTCTCCAATTAGTCAAACCCTATAAGCTATAGATGTGGAAGAAATATCTCAATGGCTCTTTGATTGAGGAAAATCTGTTAGGACTCAAACAGTACTAACGGTCACTTAGCAGTACTAAGTTTGGTCTAGCAGTACTAATTTTAAGTCTAACAGTACTAACTTCATCCAGCAGTAGGAATACTTGCCTAGCAGTATTAACTTAACAATGAAAGTACTAAGTGTGGTACCAAGGAGTATTAACTCCAAACTTTATCCATCAAAGATAGGCAGCAACAATATAGACTTTCATATACTCTCGTTCTGTTTTTAAGCTTACAATATATCTCTCAATTCTTTTTCTCACCAAACACTCATTTCTATTTTCACACACAGCTCTCTTTCTATTTTTTTAAACTCACCATGTCTCTCTATTCTTTTTCCTAACAAAACAGACAAGTTGGGTATAGTTTACCATCAATTCCTTAAGTTCTAAACTATCCTCCCCACTTCCAAGTGTGTAACCTCTTGAGAGAGGTGGGTCATTGGACTATTTTAAAGTTTTTGGCAAACTACCAGCCATAAATAGATTTGGGAAGTCTTTACCAAGGTCGTTTGCTTTGGACTAGCCAATGCTTCATTGCAATAACATGGTGCATTGATAACCATATAGTTTTTGGTAAACTATCAACCATCAACGGATTTGAGAAGTCTTTACCAAGGCCGTTTGCTTTGGACTAGTCAGTTCTTGATATCTGTTAGACATGGTGAACTGATGACCATTTGTTGTGTGGTTTACATCCAACACTAAAGGAACACTCTACCATCATATTCCTCCCTTCAAAGAAAGCTTCTAGCAGTCACACCAAGTGATATGTACACAGCAGTACTAACGGAACCTAGTAGTATTAACTTTATACTAGCAGTACAAAGTTGTAACTCACAGTATCAACTAAGCTCAACAGTATTAACCAAGTATTCATCATATTTACCCTCTAGTGTACATATAACCTCCCCTCAAATCATACATCAGGGATTAAGCATACCAATGCTTGCAATAAAAAACTCAAACCTGGTGACATCAAAGACTTTAGTTAGAAGATCTGCAACATTGTTATCCGTGTATATCTTGACCATTTCAATCAATTTCTTCTCATAAGAGTCTCTTATAAAATGAAATCGAATCTCTATGTGCTTTTTCTTGGAATAAGAGATAGGATTCTTGATAACACTAATAGTGCTCTCATTGTCAATGTAAATCTTTGTCCTCATGAAGTTATATCCATAGTCAAGTAACTGATTTTGAAGCTATAAAACTTGTCCACAGCAGTGAGAGGCAGCAATGTACTATGCTTCTGTTGTTGAATTAGCCACAATGGTTTGTTTCTTGCATTGCCAAGAGACTAACCTAGAACCTAAGAACTGACAACCTCAAGTGGTAGATTTTCTATCAATACTTGCCTTTGCATAGTTACTATCTGAATAGGCTATCATATCTATAGGTGAATCCTTGGGATACCAAAGGCCCAATGTGGCTTTACCCTTAAGATATCTAAAGATCCTCTTCACTGCATGCATATGAGAAACCTTTGGGGTAACTTGAAATCTGGAGCATGCACATATAGCAAACATGATGTCTGACCGGGAAGATGTTAAATATATCAAAGTTCCAATCATGGATCTGTATAGGTGGACATCAACATCTGGTTCAACTACATTGGAGGATAAGGATTTGTGTGTCTCCATTGGTTTGCTAGTTGTCTTCATAGTAGTAAATCCAAACTTCTTCAAGATGTCATATACATATTTGTCTTGACTTAGAAATATTCCATCTTTTCTCTGTTCTACTTGAAGACCCAAAAAGAAAGTGAGTTTCCCCATAGAGCTCATCTGAAATCTTTTATGCATAAGCTTCTCAAATTCAGTACTCAAAGACTTCTTAGTTGACCCAAAAATGATGTCATCTACATATATTTGGACAAGTATAATGTCATTATTGATCTTCTTGATGAACAAAGTCTTATCAATAGTACCTCTCCTGAATCTATTTTCTAATAGGTAGGTTGATAAAGCCTCATACCAAGCTCTAGGAGCTTGATGAAGACCATACAATGCTTTCTCCACCTTGTAGACTTTATTAGGAAATTCTGGATCCTTAAAGCCTGGAGGTTGGTGAACATAAACCTCTTCTTCAATAGTGCCATATAAAAATGCACTTTTCACATCCATTTAGTATACAGTGAAGTCCATGTATGATGCATAGGCTAAGAATAATCTGATTGCTTCAATCCTTGCCACAGGAACAAACACTTCATCATAGTCTATGCCCTCTTCTTGTCTATGACCCTGTGCTACCAATATGACTTTATTCCTTACCAGAATCCCTCTCTGATCTTTCTTATTCCTGAAGACCCATTAGTATTAATGGCCTTCTTTCCCTTAGGTAAATCTACCAGAGTCCAAACATTGAGTAGCTTGAACTGAAGAAGCTCTTCCGACATAGCTTCCATCCAGCTTACATCATCCAAAGCTTGATTTACCTTCTTTGGTTCCACTTGAGAGAGAAAACAAGCAAATAAGCAATTCTAAAAATCCTTGTGATTTGTCCTTCTTTGCTTGTTTATGAAGGATACCAATCCTGCTTCACTGTTCTTAGCCATTCTTCTTGTTTGTACTGCTAATTTTGGATCTTCAATGATCTGATCTTTAGGATGACTGGAATGAATTCTTTTTGTGGGAATAAGACTGACATTTATAGAAGGTTCCATGTTGTTAAAGTCAGCCTCTACACCCACACTTTAATCATCAATAGGTGTATTTAGAGAATCATCATAAGCACTGCCAAAAATGTCAGTACTTTGAATTTTAGCAGTATCCTCCAATTCAGGCATGAGTGGATCATCTGGATAATCATTGATATCTATTGAAAATGATCCATCAATAGGCATAAGTAGTGGTTCACTTGATGTCCCAGCAGGATAACTTGTTCTTAAAGCACTAGCAGTATTAAGTGGAGTTCTAACAGTATTAAAACTGTTAGTACTGCTAGTTCTTGTTCTCATTCCTTTACACAGCTGTGCATCACACTCTTTTTCAAATTGGCTTCTTTCAACATTAGGATGCTTTGTAGCCATCTTCTCTTGATGCAGCAAATCATCAACATCATCCTTCAAGGTGTGATTTTCCTTATTTGATGGTTCTTGATCAATCTTTTTGCCAGCAACATCATCATGTGGTGTGGACACAGCTTCCTTAGAAGTAGAAGGACCATAAGAATTTGTATGCAGCAATGGTAATAGGATGTATTCTTGATCAGGGACTTTCTCCTTTTCAGCTTGTCCTGCATCAGAATTTGTCTCTATACCTGCATTAACATTAGCTCTATTTCCTGCACTAACTAGATGATAATTCATAGTATTGGTTAGAAAATCAATATCAAACAACTATTTTGGTCAATTTCCTACAATATTTGGTTAATTTTCAAGAAAGTTTACATGCAGGTTTTCTTCTACCTTCCTAGTTCTGTGGTTATATACCCTAAAAGCCTTGATACTTATAGAGTAACCAACTAGAACTCCTTCATCAGCCTTTCCATCGAATTTGCCTAGGTGATCAAGAGTGTTAAGAATAGACACTAGATAGCCAAAAGGTCTCATGAAACTTATAATGGGTGGTATTCCTATTAAGAGTTCATAAGGTGTCTTATTATGAGGTTTAGTCACTAAAACCCTATTTTGTACATAACAAGCATTATTAACTGCTTCATCCCAAAATGGTATAGGTAATAATAAATCTGCCAACATAGTTCTCGCTGCCTTAATAAGAGTCCTATTATTTCTTTCAGCAACTCCATTTTGCTGTGGAGTTCTAGCATTGCTGTATTCCCTGTTAATCCCTTTTGAATTACAAAACTGATTAAAATCTTGATTCTTAAACTCAGTCCCATTGTCACTTTTAATGATTTTAACCCTATGATTTAATTGGTTTTCTATTCCTGTTATGAAATTTCTAAGGATACCACTAGTTTCATCCTTCTTTGCTAAGAAGAAAACCCAACTAAATCTGCTATAGTCATCAGTGATTACTAGGAAATTCATTTTCCCCATAAGACTCTTTAAAAATGTAGGTCCAAAAAGGTCCATATGCAAGATTTGTAATCCTTGGCTGATAGAAGTCACAAGCTTAGACTTACAAGTGGCTTTGTGTTGCTTTCCTTTTAGACAAGCAACACAAGTGTGGTCATTTTCAAAAATTTTGGAAGGCAAACCTCTAACCAGATTTCCTTTCACAAGTTTATTTAAAGTTTAAAAGTTTATATGACCAAGCCTCCTATGCCATAATTTAGACTCATTATTTGTGGCTTTTGCAATTAAACAAGTCAAACCTTTTGAGGGAATAATGTTTTTTAGATCAAAACTGTACATATTATCCTTTCTAGGAATCTTAAGCATGACTTGATTTTCATCAGGTAGGTTAAAATTAGGAGAAAGAATAAGACATTCAGTCTTAGTGAAAAGAACACTATTCTTTTTGTCACACATCTGTGAGACACTAAAAAGATTAAACTTTAGTTCTTTTACAAAATACATATCCTTAAAGTCTAAATTACCAGTTCTAATGGTACCTTTACCAGATATTTTATCTCCTTTAGAACTACATACAAAGGCAACAAATCCTCCATCATATTCTTGATAATTTGTCTAAAAGGACTTGTTTCCAGTCATATGCCGGGAGCATCCACTATCAAAAATTCCTGTATCTTTTAAAGCAACATGTGAATCACCCTACATATGAAACATAAGAGAATTAGTTTCTCTTTGGGACCCAATCCATCACTGACTTAAGTCTGCCTGTTGGATCAACATAGTCAAAACGTTTACAAATGTATGATCCACTAGCTTTGGAGACATGATCAATCCCTTTTATTTTAGGTCTCCAAACCCAACATGTTGAGGGCTTAACAGCATTAACCCCTTTCTTCCCAATAACACTTGTCACCCTTTTTGTCTTAACAGTATTAACAGAATTTGTTTTTAGATTTCCGTTTTTGAGTGTTGTTTCTTTATGAACAGGTCTCCTGGTTGGTGAATGTCTTTTTTGAAAAACATTTGTTCTATATTTTGCAACATTCACTAAAGGTTTTTGTGCAACAGTATTAACAAGCTTAGCAGTACTAATTGGTACTGCTGCTCTAGGAGAGCTTTGCCTAGCAGTACTAATTGGTACTTTGCCAGACTTGGTTAAAACTGCTTTACGAGTGAAATTTCGTCTATTATTAAAGAAATTTTGGTGATTGGTCCTCATTGCATCATTCCAAACTGGTTTACTTTCCCTTTCACCAGTTCCCTTTTTCCCTTTGTTTAAAATAGGTTTTTGCCCCATCTTTTTATCATGGTAATCACAATCTTTAATTTGATGGTTCAAACTCCTACAAACAAAGCAAGCTCTTTTTGAAGACTGAAATTCAACTCCTAGCCTTTTAGAGTTCAGTTCATTCTTATTTTCTCTGTTGTACCTAGGGATTTGACTAGCATTCCTAGGTTCATTAGCCTGCTTAGGTTTTTGTTGAACATTAATTAATTTTATCACCTTTGACACAATCTCATCCTCTTCAAAGTTAGAAACCCAATCCTTAATAATTGGAGCATCTGGTGTTTTCTTAATCTCTATAGAGGAATTTTCAGACACAATCTTATCTACCTTAACGCCATAGCCTACAAATTCAGGCTCCTTAAAATTTTCAATGCTAGAGTGAGATAAATCAATTGAAGGAGGTACAAATAGGCCCGTAAGTGGAGGAGGAACAACATTGTACCCCAAACCCTTTTTATTGTTATCTACTAGTTGACTTCCTATCACTTTATCCAAACTCTTAGTAGCATTATCATAGTTGTTAATTTTAAGCATATTATCCTCTTTTTCTTTCTTAAGTTTCTCTATATAAGACTTAAGAGAAATAATCTATACTTCATTGAATGAGGCATCACTTTTTAGTACAGCTATTTTATCAGTAAATGTCACCTCATTTTGTTTGTAGAAGACAAGTTGTTCTTCTACTAATGCTAAGGATCTTTTGTAATTAGCTAGATCAAACTAAATTTTATTATATTCTATTCTTAACTTATCATACTGAGTTTTAAGAGTTTCATATGACTTAAGACAAGTGCTAGAACAAGTTTTGTCTTTGTGTGCCTCTGAATCTGAGAAAGCCATCAATGCCATATTGGTAGGGACTTCCTCTTCAGCCATGAAACTCCAATCAAATCTAGCTCCATCAACTGCTAACATAGCCTTTGGAGAAGCTTCTTCTACCTTCACAGTTCTCCTTGTAGTCTCTTGATTTTTGCTCCCTTGATCATAACTCCTACCCCTGCCATCTTGACCTCTAGGGTTTCTGCAGTCCCAAGCAAAATGTCCTAACTTATGGCAGTTAAAACATTCTACTTTTGTTTTGTCAAACCCTGCTGTATCACCTCTATTGATGGTGATTTTCTTTCTAGTCCTTTGATAAAATTTCTTGGCTCTTATGCTTAGCAGTACCAATTGCCATTTTAAATCCATCTCTTCCAGGTCATCATCATGGGTTTGTTCTAAATCTTCATGTACAATCTGAGATCCATGTGGTTGATTAGCCAAGAATGCATAAACTGTAGCATCACTTAGGCAAGCAGTATTATCACTAGTACTAGCAGCACTAACAAGAGTGCTAGCAGTACTAACTGGAATATGAGCAGTATCTTCATTTGTATTTCTAGGAGTTGATACAAATGCCATATTCTAAGACCCTGTAGTTGAACTAGAAGATACAGATCCCTTTACCTCTTGTTCGACAATCTTAAAATTGTTGTACAAGTCATCTATGCTGATTGTTTCTAGATCTAGTTTGTTTCTCCAGACAACCACATGCGTATTCCATTCAATAGGAAGACATCTTAATATTTTTAGATTCAAATCTTCTTGAGAGATGTTTACACCCATGATAGACAATTGGCTAACAATCTTCTATAGCCTGTTGAAGATGGAGTCAAGTGATTCTGAGCTTGAAGCATTGAAATTTTCATATGTTTGCTTCAGTAATGTCTTTTAAGTCTTCTTAGTGGCATCATTGCCACCAAACCTTGACTTTATTGCTTCAAACAAGGTCTTTGCATCCTTGTATTGATTGAAAGTCAGTTGATGTTCACTGGGAATAGCCATAAGTAATATACTCCTAGCCTTTACATCATTCCTTTTCAGGATTCTCTCCTCTGCCGTAAGTGGACCAGGTATTGTAGAAGTGGATGTACCATCAGCATGTGTAGTGGTCCGAGCTACTGGTATAAAGGAGTTACCATTCTCAATGATCTCCCAGAGAGCATAATCTTGCAATTGAATGTATTGCTCTATTCTAAGTTGCCATGTCTCATAGTCTCCTTGTTTTAGAAGTGGCAGTTTTGAAATAGTATTGTTTTGTGCAGACATAACATCCATCTCTTTGTTGTAAATGAGAGTTCTTCTAGATTTGTTACTTCTTGATTAAGGTTTTAGAATACAAGCTGTGATACCACTTGTTGATCCCGTTTATAACAGATCGTTTATTAGCTTGTTGAAGCTTTTAGTCACCTTAGATAAATCCAAGACAACTAAGGTTGAAACCTTGATGATTATGTATATATATACTATGCGGAATCTAGTATATATACACAATAAGAACAATAAGATTAACACAAAAGATTCTCTCAACTTCAATATATTGCACTAATAAGAAAACAACTATATTTTTGTATACACTAATGTACTTTGTGTTGTGTTTGATTGTGTATCTCTAACTATACCGTAGGGTTCCTTTTATACACTAAGGAAAACCCTAATGGGCTTATAAAACGCGTTAAGAGATAATGCATATCTATTCCTAATTTATCTCATGCATATCTCATAAGCAGTACTAATACAATATACTGGCAGTACTAATACTAACTAACAGTACTAACTATTACTGGCAGTACTAACATTGTACTGGCAGTACTAACTACAAAGCTAGCAGTACAAAAGACTTAGACTTATTTCTTCAATCTTCATTAACAGCATTAAGTCTTCACTAGCAGTATTAATCTTGAGCTAGCAGTATTAACTTGTAGAAGCTTCAAAATCCCAACAAAAATCATATGAAACTCTTCAAAAATATTATGATTAACAGCGTGAAGCTCTTAATAAATCTAATCTAGAAATAATAGGTTATCAAATGGGATTAGAATCATTAGAAGCTAGGATAGTTGTTCATGAAAAGAATGAAGTTGTTTATGAAGAAAATATTGCATTTTTAAAATATGATGTCTAAATAAAAGATATTTTTATAAAAGAGCTTAAAAATTAGTTGGAAAATGCTTTAAAAGAAAAAGATGATTTGAAGCTTAAACTAGAAAATTTTGAGACATCTTTTAAGAATCTAACTAAACTGATGAATAGTCAAATAAGTGTTAAAAACAAGACTGGTCTTGGTTATGATAGTCATGTAAATGAGTTTGAAGTACTTGATAATGTGGTTGATAGTGTGTTTGACAGTCATGAAAGTGATGGGGATAATAATCAAGTAAATGATAGGTTTATAAAGAGTGAAGGATATGATGCAGTTCCCCTTACACTGGGAACTTCAAGTCTACAAGAGCTGACTTATCTTTTGCTGGGTTAGATGATTCTGTCTATAAGCCTAAAGTAAGTGAAAATATTTTTAGTAAGGATAGTTTGGATACAACTGCATCTGAAACTAGTAAGGAGAGTTTGGAAAAGCCTAAAACTGTTAGGCCTAGTGCTCCTATCATTGAAGATTGGAAGTCTGATAGTAAGGGAAGACGCCATCTTATCTCCAATAGACATTGTATATAGATTTTTGCCTCGAGGTCCAGTCAATAGATCATTACCTTCTAGATTGCGAATAAAGCAGGTGTTTGGACGAAAAGCAACTTTAAGGTTTGAATCACAAAACTGCTCAACAGAGAATAAGTTATGTCTAAGTCCTTCCACATAGTAAACCCTTGATATTGTAACATTCCTAATATGATAATATTCATAACCCATTATCTTTGCCACTTGATTATTTTTGAATTTGATGATACCCAAAAATTTACTAATGAAATTGGTGAGCCGAGAGCGATCTCCAGTCATATGCTTGGAGAAGCCAGAGTCCAAATACCAGAGAATAATTTGGACAACCTGCAATCAGTAAGAGAGGAAGATAGATCATCAGAAACTGTGGAACCCTAGGATTTACTGGCTTCCTTTTTGTTAGCAGAAATAGATTTATTTTTCTTAGTTTTGCCACTAAGATTAGTAGTTTTAGGTTTCATAGGCTTTCTTGAGTAAACCAATGTTACTACAGGCTTAGGTGTATCAATTTCTAAAGCAATTGGTTTCTTAGGGGGCACTTCAGTAGTTGTGGTAATTCTAGTTAAAGGTCACTTATTTCCTACTATAGTAAAGGTCCGATCAGTAGGTCTCCAAGTATATCCAATATTTGTGAACACATTGCCTGTTGGTTTCCATACTTTTTTCTTTGATATTTTCTTAATAGATTTAGATTTAGCACAAACATCATTGACATAATTAAGAACACACAAATCATGATTATCAGAAAGCATGCAACCATTACACTTAACATATATAAGTTCAGAATTTGCATTAAGCTTGGAATGCTACACATTTGTAGTTCCTTGAGGTTCAACAACAGACTTTTTATTTTTTAAACTAGATTTAACATTCCTAGGGTTGGATTCTACTTTATTCTTTTGAGTACTATTTGGTAGTTGTTTGATCTTATCTTTCTTTGTATTGCCTGAAGGCTGTGATCCACTATCACTATTAGACGGTTTTACTCTTGTAGAAGACAACGCAGTTTTGTTAGAAACTAGGTTTGAGGAAGAATCTATTTTTGTTTATGTGGTTCCTACGGATGTGACAGGCTCAGCGAATCTAACTCTTTTGTCCTTGTTCTTTAGGGTGACAGCCACTAAGTTGTCATTGGGATTGTTGATGCTAGGGTAGGTTTGTCTGATTATTATAAGCAACTCCTGAATTTGTTTAGTATACTTACAGGTACAGTCTAAGGAATTATTTAAGGGATTTTAGGATTTTCCTTGTTTAACTATTTCCTTAAGAATCACTGCTTGTTCCTGAGTATGCTTAAGGTAGTCAGAGTAAGATGTCCTATTATTCAACAATATAGGGGCTAAGGGTTGCACATTAATTTTTAGTATGTTTGGATCAATAGTGTGTTTAGTAACAGAATTTTCAACTAAAGCTTTTCCTTTAAGTTTCCTTAAGTCATTCTTTAGAGCTATTGTTACTAATCCTTGTTCTTGAAGTTTTACATTTAAATCAGAAATTTCCATAGACTTTTGATTGACTTGATTAATTAACGTATCACATTGTTCTTTTGATCAAACACATGCTGGTTTAATCGAGTCATAAAGTTACTTATAGGTCTGTTTCAAATGTTCATTTTCAGCAATAAGTTTTGACACCCTATGATCTAATTCAATATTTATCGTTTCAATCTCTTCTATGTCCTTCTTGACCTTATCCTTATTCACATTTCCACTTAAAGATTTAATTTTTTTCTTTCAACTTCTGTATTACTGTGTCTTTCTCTTAAGACTGAGCTGTCAATTCATTTAATTCAAAATATTGATCAAAATTTGGAGCATTTTGATTTGAACCAGAATTGTCCCTTTGAAAAATTTCTTGATTAAGTTGAGTGTCAACTTCTAAAGAAAGGCAATGTTTTTCAAGAGTTGTAAAACTTTTTAAAAGTTTATCATAACTTTCTTTTTCAATGAAATCTTTCTTGTTGAGAAGCTCAATCTCTATTTTGAGACACTTTTCACATTCATGCACATTCATAGAAGCATTATCCATAGAAGAATTCACAACAACATTCACAATATCTGTGTTAATGACATATTCCAAGAGTCATTCGTTCTCATGTAAAACTTGATTCATTCTAACTTCAAATGTTTTTGACTCTAAATGATGTTGTTCAACGACCTGTTCCATTTGTTTAAAAACATTTTAGACTTCAGTAAGTTCATCAATTAAATATTGATCAAATTTATTGAATATGTCCTTGAGTGTTTTAATAAATGGAATAATTTCATCCCCAAAACAAGCTTTTGTATGTTCAAACCCCCACATGCCTTCAGTGATAGCTGTGGCAGTGGTTCTTTCTTTAAAAACCAAGTCAAAGCCAATAAGATAGTATTTAAGTTTCTTCAAACTCGTATTTACCATACTTAATTAAGGAAGTTTTTTTGGAACCTCTACTTTGGTGGGTGTACAAGAAGAACCAGGGTCTGAATAATTCAATGAATTTTGAGTCCAAAAGGCTTGTTCAACAGATAATTCAGTTTGTAGAACAAATCGTTGTTCAAAATCTTGGGAAATTTTGTTAAGAGTAGCATAATCAATTGGTTTAGTATTAACTTTATTTTCTAAAACCATTGGATCTTGTTGTTTTAAAAGCATTTTAGAATGACTCTCTTCAGCAAGCATTAGAGTCTCTTCAGAATCAGGAATCTCAATCATATAAGTATTCAGAATGACATTACCATCATAAAGCTTGGGTTCCAACTATTGAGCTCTTTTCAGATAATAAGGATTTTGAAAACCTATGGCTTGTTTAGTGGAATGATCATAGAAAAACTTTGGTTTTGTTAACATATGAATAGTTTACGCTGATTGATCTCTTTTATAAACAATATTATCAAGATGTTTGATCCTGTTTTCTAAAGCAATTTCTCTATCAATATTTCTAGATTCTTCTTTCTTAAAATCATTTTTAAGAATTGTAACAGTTTTCATTAATGATTCTTTTTCTCGTAGTTGTTTTGAAAGCGTTTGTTTAAGACGATCAATCTCGGCATTCTGTTCATGTGAATCTGAAAACTTATCTTTACTCGTTATTTCAACATTTTGTCCTTCTTTCAACACTTTTATTTGTTCTTTATATCTTTCAAGCTCAACAGTTAAAGTATCATTGACACTTTTATTATTCAGAATAATTTGAGTGTAGTTAACTACGGGGGTTTTCAGTTGTTCAATCACAGATAAGATTAGTGAATCTTGTTGTGCAGAGGAAATATAATTCTGAATAGTTGCCTATTGTGTTTTTTGTAAATACTAAGAATAAAGAATGATATTACTATCACTAGTTATTTCAGTCTCTGAATGATTCACAACACTAGACTGTTTAGAAGACGGCATCACCTGCACATCTTGATTTGTTATATTATTAACATTATCCGGATTGTGTACCTCAGTGAGAGCATCTGAACCAAAACGAGATAAATTCGCCATGAGAGTAACTTAGGCAGTGTTGAGTTCATCACAATCAGAGTTATATGCATCCAGCTCATCGGCTTGATAAGCAGCATTATGAGTAATGATAGAGAGTATGTTTTGAAATTCTAGAACTCCTGGATCTGCCAGTAACGCTAGCTCCTTCTTATGTAGAACTTGACCATTTGCATGAGCTTGTACCAACAACACTTTATCCTTAAACCATGAATCATCCCTTTTCTGTTTAGGTTTAGTGCATTGCTTGTACATGTGTCCTTCCCCTTTGTAGTTGTAACAGATAACAGCCCTCTGTTTCCCAGAATTGATTCCACTTATTCCTAGAGTATAGGTCCTAGTAGTACCCGAAGCAAAAGTAACATGTCTCCATTGAACTGGTTGTAAAGTTACTCTTCGATCATTGATGATAGCTTGTTATCTGGGGTTTGACGAATTCCTCAGCTGGTTGTTGGTAGTAGGAAAGCAAGAGGTGATGATAGATGTCAAAAATGACATCATATGATTAATCACATTAATGGGGTTGTTACTATGCTTAAACACTAGAACGTTTAGAGCTAAGTCTTATGGCGAAAATTTAGGTTGTTGTTGTTGATGAACTGTGGGAGCATATTCTAATTGAGTGATTGATGGTTGTGGAGAATAAACATTGTGGTGAACATATGATTGATAATGATTGGATGTATAAGTGATTGAAAGAGGTGTGGATGGTTTATTGGTTGAGTAATGGTGAGATGATAAGGTGATCCTTACTATTGAGATTGATATGGTAACACTTGTGGTTAGAAATTAGAGTTCTTAAAATGAAGTTATGATGGTTGGATAAGGAGATGGGGTCAACTGATGGGTTGCAACCAAAGAAAAGAAAATTTAAGTTTGCGTTGATGCATTAACGGGATATTCATTCCATGAATGAAATTCGTGTTGTTTAAGTAAGCATGTATCCTGATCAAATATAGTTGTGTTGTGGCAACTCCCTAACTCCTCATCAGTCACAAATGTGCTTTACTCAGGAGGAAGAAGTGTTCAAAAATGGGTTTAATTAAAACTGTTCTAGTTTTTTTTTTTTCCTACGTGTGTGAGTTTATGTCATTGAGTAGGTTGTGAATTATTAGTAAATGTCACATAGAGTTTCTCCTTTCGTTTTAGCAAACTTAACACAAATTGATCATATTGTTCACACTCTCGTTCTTGCTTGTTAAGGAATTGCCTTGCATGAGGAAGTTGAATGCTTTCCCAAATTTCCTTGGCGGACTCTATGGATGGATACAAGTGCGTAGATTTCAGTAGTTAAACTTGGAGATAGGATATTTGTTGCCTTGACATCACAATCAGCTGATTGCTTTTAGCAGCGGTCAATTCAAGTATTAAATATCAGTTATTGCATCTATATTCTACTGTTTAAAGGATCTTAAGTAGCCATGTGCAAGTGATTTAGGGCCAGCTAGTCACATCATGTGACTTTATATAATAATAATTTGTTGTATAATAATTAAACTTTTTACTGGTTTTCCAGCAGCAATAAAATATAAAAAATTATCAATAATTAATATCATATATTGTATCTCTATCTGATGTTGTAAGAATTTATAATTACAAGTTCTAAATGTTATAAAGCAAACTATTTCACGTCATTTGAAGTTTTTATTTAATAATTATTGAAAATCATACTTTTTTACTATTTTTTTCATTAGCAATTAGATATAAAAAATTGTTTATAATAAATATTTGATACCGTATCTTTATATGATGTTTAAGGATGTTTAATTTTAAGTTGTAAGTGATATATAGCACACTATGTCACATCATATGATTATATATATTTAATAATAAGTTAAAATCATACTTTTTACTTGTCTTTTAAGTATAATTTAAATATAAAAAAACATTAGTAAATATCAGATATTGTATCTCTATATTTTGTTTCAAAAATATTTGGTTACAAATTCTAAATGATATAAATCAAATTATCTCACGTCATATGATTTTATATTTACTAATAAGTGAAAATTATACTTTTGGCTAGTTAATCCAGTAGCAATTAAATAGAAAAGCAATTAAACATAAAAAATTACTAGTAGTTAACATAAGATAATGTATATCTCTTAAATGTGTTAATAATATTTATTTATTAGTTCTAAGTGATATAGAGCAAACTATGTCACATCATGTGACTTTTATACCTAATAATTAGTGAAAATCATACGTTTTACTGGTTTTTAAGTAGAAATTAAATATAAAAAAATTATAGGTAATTAATATCAGATATTGTATCTTTATCAGATATTTTTTGGATATTTAAATATAGGTTGTAAGTGATATAGAGCAAAGTAATAGAGCTCGTGTGACTTTTATATTTAATAATAATTGAATTTTTTTACCTATCACTGGTTTTCTATTAGCAATTAAATATAAAAATTATCAGTAACTAATATTAGATATTGCATTGGATTCGCAAGTCACAGGGTGTCCAAGCATGATGTGTTCTCCAGAAAAAGAATCATTCAAGTAACCCATGTTAAAGTTATGAAGTGGTATGACTACGGGTATTTGGAAGAGATTAAAGTTTGATGAGAAGACCAGACACTTCACAAGTTCAAGGAAGGTGACTTCCTAAAACTTAATCTGCATGATATTGAAGATAAGCTACTTCTCTTAGTTCAGAAGTAAATCTCAAATCTTGAAAGAGATGTCATCTTCGACTCCAATGTGGCATTACGGATGTTCACCAGACATGTTGTCGATCAAAAGTGGGTGGAAAATCTTCAACTAGGAGTCGAAAGCTACCAGAAGAAGCTAAATATCACCAGTCCCGAGACTTTCAGATCTAACATCTCTGACAGGACCCCATACACTGCATACAATAACCCTTAAGGAATCATCTATCAAGACAAGTACTAGAGAAACTGATTGATGCGCTCCGATGAACTTTACAAGTTCTATGACTAGAGGCTCACATCTATCAGAATGGTTCTTCATGATATTGCTTCCAACCTAAGGATGGAGTACTTTCCAAAGAGAAGATGCAGTGAACGAGACAGGACAAGGTCTTGCATCATGATCAAGAAGATCGATAAGCGGCTCTATAAGAGAAGGTTAATCAGGAATTTGGATAAATTCGTTGGTGGCAGAGAATATGGGGAAGACCTCAGGCTGCTAGAACGAACAATATGACTTTGTTATGTTTTGTCCTATCTCATTTTAGGTCATTCTCTCGTATATAGTAAAACTTATAAATATGTGAATAAATAGTATAGACTAATAGTATTAGGCAAATATCATGTTTGAATATGAATTTTCAAGAATTTCTTAGTAAATTCAAATTTTTTCAAAGTAACGTACTTAAACACCATATTATACCCTCATAATTTTAGGGGGAGCATTAAAATGTTCCATATACGACTTGTAATAATCAAAATATTTTTCTCCCCAAATGCATTTATATTTAAATCAATTAATAATCAAAATATTAAAATATTTAACATTTTTGATAAAGGAGAAAATGTGATTAAAATATACAACTTGTAAAAAGTTATCTTAATGACTCTAGTGCAGCTTCTTCCTCATATGTGCTAAACATTTTCGAATATCGATGCATATATGTAGGGGGAAATTTTAAAAGTAAAACCATCAAGGTACTAAATGCTTTGATTTATATCACAATGCACCTCGATCGATGTTTTTCAAATGGTTTTAAGGATGTGATATAAAGCAAACTATCTCATGCGATATGATTTATATAAAAAAACTATCTCTATCTAATGTTTAAAGGATCTTTAAGTACGAGTTATAAGTGATATAAGGCAAGCTATGTCACATGATGTGACTTTTATATAAAATAATATGTAATAATTATACTTTTTACTGGTTTTTTAGCAGCAATAAAATATAAAAAGTTATCGATAATTAATATCAGATATTGTATCTCTGCCTGATGCTTTAGGGATTTTTAATTACAAGTTCTAAATGTTATAAAGCAAACTATTTCACGTCATTTGAATTTTTAATTTAATAATTATTGAAAATCATACTTTTTTTACTATTTTTTCCATTAGCAATTAATATAAAAAAATTGTCAATAATAAATATCTGATACCGTATCTTTATATGATGTTTAAGGATGTTTAATTATAAGTTGTAAGAGTGATATATAGCACACTATGTCACATCATATCACTTATATATATTTAGTAATAAGTTAAAATCATACTTTTTTACTTGTCTTTTAAGTATAATTTAAATATAAAAATTAACATTAGTAAATATCAGATATTGTATCTCTATATAATATTTCTAGAATAGTTGGTTACAAGTTCTAAATGATATAAATCAAATTATCTTACGTCATATGATTTTAAATTTACTAATAAGTGAAAATCATACTTTCTACTAGTTTTTCCAGTAGCAATTAAATATAAAAGCAATTAAATATAAAAAAATTACTAGTAGTTGACATAAGATAATGTATATCTCTTAAATGTGTTAACAATGTTTATTTATTAGTTCTAAGTGATATAGAGCAAACTATGTCACATCATATGACTTTTATACCTAATAATTAGTGTAAATCATACTTTTTACTGGTTTTTTAGTAGAAATTAAATATAAAAAAATTATAGGTAATTAATATCAGATATTGTATTCTTATTAGATATTTTTGGATATTTAAATATAGGTTGTAAGTGAAATAGAGCAAAGTAATATAGCTCATATGACTTTTATATTTAATAGTAAGTGAAAATCATACCTTTCACTAGTTTTCTAGTAGCAATTAAATTTAAAAAAGTATCAGTAATAAATATCAGATAGTGCATCTCTATCTAATGTTTAAAGGATCTTTAAGTACCAGTTGTAAGTGATATAGGGCAAGCTATATCACATCATGTGAATGTTATGTAAAATAACATATTATAATTATAATTTTTACTTGTTTTCCAGCAGCAATAAAATATAAAAAATTATCAATAATTAATATCAAATATTGTATTTCTATGTAATGTTGTAAAAAAATTTAATTACATTTTCTAAATGTTAAAGAGCAAACTATTTCACGTCATGGGAATTTTTTATTTAATAATTATTGAAAATCATACTTTTTTACTAATTTTTCCATTAGCAAATAGATATAAAAAATTGTTAATAACAAATATCTAATACCGTATCTTTATATGATATTTAAGGATGTTTAATTATAAGTTGTAAGTGATATATAGCACACTATGTCACATCATATGACTTATATATATTTAATAATAAGTTAAAATCGTACTTTTTTACTTGTCTTTTAAGTATAATTTGAATATAAAAAATATCATTAGTAAATATCAAAAATATCATACTTTAATGATATTTAATTATAAGTTGTAAGTGATATATAGCACACAATATCACATCATATGACTTATATATATTTAATAATAAGTTAAAGTCATACTTTTTTACTTGTCTTTTAAGTATAATTTAAATATAAAAAATAATATTAGTAAATATCAGATATTGTATCTCTATATAAGGTTTTAAGAATATTTGGTTACAAGTTCTAAATGATATAAATCAAATTATCTCAGGTCATGTGATTTTATATTTACTAATCAGTTAAAATCGTACTTTCTATTAGTTTTTCTAGTAGCAATTAAATATAAAAAGTTACTAGTAGTTAACATAAGATAATGTATATTTCTTAAATGTTTATTTATTAGTTCTAAGTGATATAGAGCAAACTATGTCATATCATGTGACTTTTATACCTATTAATTAGTGAAAATCATACTTTTTACTTGTTTTTCAGTAGAAATTAAATATAAAAAAATTATAGGTAATTATTATTAGATATTGTATCTTTATCAAATATTTTTTGGATATTTAAATATAGGTTATAAGTGATATAGAGCAAAGTAATATAGCACATGTGACTTTTATATTTAATAATAAGTGAAAATCACACCTTTCATTGTTTTCTAGTAGCAATTAAACATAAAAAATTATCAGTAATTAATATCAGATATTGCATCTCTATCTAAGGTTTAAAGGATCTTTAAGTACCAGTTGTAAGTGATATAGGGCAACCTATGTCACATCATGTGACTTTTATATAAAATAATATCTAATAATTATACTTTTTACTGGTTTTCAAGCGGCAATAAAATATAAAAAATTATCAATAATTAATATCATATATTGTACCTCTATCTGATGCTGTAAGAATTTTTAATTACAAGTTCTAAATATTATAAAGCAAACTATTTCACGTCATGTTAATAATAAATATCTGATACCATATCTTTATATGATGTTTAAGGATGTTTAATTATAAGTTGTGAGTGATATATAGCACACTATGTCACATCATATGACTTATATATATTTAATAATAAGTTAAAATCATATTTTTTACTTGTCTTTTAAGTATAATTTAAATATAAAAAAATAACATTAATAAATATCAGATATTGTATCTCTATATAATGTTTTAAGAATATTTGGTTACAAGTTCTAAATGATATAAATCAAATTATCTCAGGTCATGTGATTTTATATTTACTAATAATTGAAAATCATACTTTCTACAAGTTTTTCCCTTAGCAATTAAACATAAAAGCAATTAAATATAACAAAATTACTAGTAGTTAACATAAGATAATGTGTATCTCTTAAATGTGTTAACAAACTTTATTTATTAGTTCTAAGTGATATAGAGCAAACTATGTCACATCATGTGACTATTATACCTAATTATTAGTGAAAATCATACTTTTTACTAGTTTTTCAATAGAAATTAAATATAAAAAAATTATAGGTAATTAATATCAGATATTGTATCTTTATCAGATATTTTTTAGATATTTAAATATAGGTTGTAAGTGATATAGAGCAAAGTAATATAGCTCATGTGACTTTTATATTTAATAATAAGTGAAAATCATACCTTTCACTGGTTTTCTAGTAGCAATTAAACATAAAAAATTATCAGTAATTAATATCAGATATTGCATCTCTATCTAATGTTTAAAGGATCTTTAAGTACCAGTTGTAAGTGATATAGGGCAAGCTATGTCACATCATGTGACTTTTATATAAAATAATATGTAATAATTATACTTTTTACTGGTTTTCCAGCAGCAATAAAATATAAAAAATTATCAATAATTAATATCATATATTGTATCTCTATCTGATGCTGTAAGAATTTTTAATTACAAGTTCTAAATGTTATAGAGCAAACTATTTCACGTCATGTGAATTTTTTATTTAATAATTATTGAAAATCATACTTTTTTACTATTTTTTCCATTAGCAATTAGATATAAAAAAATTGTTAATAATAAATATCTGATACCGTATCTTTATATGATGTTTAAGGATGTTTAATTATAAGTTTTAAGTGATATATAGCACACTATGTCACATCATATGACTTATATATATTTAATAATAAGTTAAAATCATAATTTTTTACTTGTCTTTTAAGTATAATTAAATATAAAAAATAACATTAGTATATATCAGATATTGTATCTCTATATAATGTTTTAAGAATATTTGGTTACAAGTTCTAAATGATATAAATCAAATTATCTTAGGTCAAGTAATTTTATATTTACTAATAAGTGTTGGGATTAAAAGCTTCTTAAGGCTATTTGGAATTACTGATGTTCTTATTGAGGTTAAAGTTGCTTATCAAAGTTAGTGTTGCTCAAGAACTTAGAAGAAAAATTCTAAGGTTTGAATTACTACTGCTAAGCATAAATTAGTGTTGTTAGTAATTTTAATGAAAAATATGCTAAGTAGTTAGTACTTCTAATTTTTACTGATAGTGTAAGTTACTACTGCTAGTTACTACTGCTAGTGTAACTTAGTACTGCTGGTGAAGATTGAAGAAAATATTCTAAGTAGTTAATGCTGCTTGTACACAGTTAATGCTGCTGGTGTATAAGTTACTACTGCTAGTGTTCAAGATTTGATGTTGCTAAAAGATTACAACTGCTGGAAGAGTTTATGGTGTCAGAAGATAAAGATTACTTGAAGATCAAGATTACTTATGTGATAAGGATTGTTATATATAGAATAGATCTTTGAGAATAATCTAAGTCTTAGGCATATATTGTAAACAGACTAGGACTCCTTTGTGTATAAAAGGAGGACCTAGGGTATAGAGATAGATGTACTGAAAAGAAATCGTTTATAGCTTCAAGGTTTTGTAACCCTAATACTAGTTAGAGTATTCGTATTAATATATTGAAGCTTTGTTTGTTAATCTGTGTGTTCATCAGAATTATTATTCTTTTGCATATTCTTCTTATTGATCAAAGATTAGATTTCGCATAATCTTTGATATATTTTACAAAGTTTCTACCATAGTTGTGTATGATTTATTTTGCCTAACTAAACCTTACACAAGCTAAGGAATTCAAGATCCATTCAAGTGAGATCAATAAGTGGTATTAGAGCCAGGTTGAGAAGCTTTGAATAAGAAGAACCAGTTTGAATACACAAGATCTCTTTGCTAGAAGATATGGATCAAGACTAAGTACATATGGTGGCTGCATCAAAAGTGCCTATGCTCAAACCAGGTGAGTATGAGCTTTAGAGAATGAGGATGGAACAGTACATCAAGATGAGTTATTATTATCTATGGGAAGTCATAGAGAATGGTAATGCACCTCCAGTAACAAAACTTGTTAAAGGTGTTGAGACTATAATTGCTCCTGCAACTGCTGAAGAAAAGGCACAAAGAAGGTTAAAGTTAAAGGCAATAAGCACTTTATTGATGGGCATCCCCAATGAACATCAATTGAATTTTAACTCCATCAAAGATGCCAAGTCATTACTGCAGGTTGTTGAGAAGAGTTTTGGAGGGAATGCCGCTACTAAAAAGACTCAAAGGAATCTTTTAAAGCAGCAATATGAAAATTTTACTGCATCTAGTTTAGAGGTGTTAGATCAAACATTTGATAGGCTTCAAAAGCTTATTAGTCAGTTGGAGATTCATGGTAAAAGTATCTTACAAGAAGATGTGAATCAGAAGTTCTTAAGAAGTCTGTCACCAGAATGGAACACACATACTATTATGTGGAGGAACAAGCCTGAGATAGATACATTAAGCTTGGATGATCTTTATAATAATCTGAAGATCTATGAACCAGAGGTCAAAGGGACATCAAGCTCAAGCACAAACAAACAAAATGTAGCCTTTGTGTCCTTAAATATCATCAGCAATACAAATGGAGTAGTTAATAGTGCTCATGATGCTACAACTGTTAGCACTCAAGCTACTGTTGTTAACTCAACAACAATTGACAACTTGAGTGATACTGTCATCTGTGCTTTCTTTGCAAGTCAACCAAATAGTCCACAACTTTACAATGAGGACTTGCAACAAATTCATTCTGATGATTTTGAAGAGATAGATTTTAGGTGGCGGATGGCTATGCTAACAATGAGGACAAGAAGATTCTTGAAGAACACTGGAAGGAAGTTTTCTTTAAATGGTACTGAGACCATTAGGTTTGATAAGTCCAAGGTTGAGTGTTATAACTTCCATAAAAGGGGAGACATTGCCAGGGAGTGTAGAGCTCTAAGGAACCAAGAAATCAGGAATAGGGACAACACAAGAAGGGTTGTGCCAGTAGAGACATCTAATGCTTTGGTGTCTTGTGATGGTTCTGGTTATGATTGGAGTGATCAAGCTGAAGAAGGTCCAACTAACTTTGCACTCATGGCTTACACTTCTACAAGTTTTAACTTTGAGGTATCTACTGATTCAAACTGTTCATCATCTTGTTTGGAAAATGTTCAAATTCTTAAAGAACAAAATGAACAAATGTTAAAAGACTTAAGGACATCTAAGATAAATGCTATTACTTACAAAACAGGTTTAGAGTCTATAGAAGCAAGACTTATAGTTTATAAGAAAATTGAGTTTGTTTATGAGGAATATATTAAGGTCTTAAAATGTGAGATTCATTTAAGAGAAGTAGCCATTACAAAGCTTAGGAGGAAGTTGGAACTGGCTCAAAAACAAAAAGATGAAATTCAGCTAACAGTAGAAAATTTTAAGAATTCATCTAAAAGTTTAAGCAAACTACTAGACTGTTAGATAGTTGATAAGTGCAAAACAAGTTTAGGGTATAATGCTATTCCACCTCCCTATACAGAAAACTTTATGCCTCCAAAACCTGATTTGTCATTTTCTTGTCTAGAAGAGTTTGTGAATGAGCCTACAGTTAGTAAGCCTATAGGTAAGAAGCCTGTAGTTGAGTCTAGTCAAGCTAAGGATAATGAAGCAAAGCCTAAAATAGTTAGGAAGAGTAATGTTGCTCCACTTATTGAGGATTGGGTATCTGATAGTGAGGAAGAAGACGTGCCTTAAGCTAAGATTCAAAAGAAAACTGTCAAACCTAGTTTTGCTAAAACATAGTTTTTAAGTCTAAAGAGAAAGTAAAATCTCCTAGGAAAACAACTGTTAAACAAGGTAATCAAAATAGACCAAACACATATAGTCCTAGAGGAAACCAAAGAAACTAGAATCACATGATGTCTCAAAGATTAGGGACTAATTTTGAGATGATTAACAAAGCTTGCTATGTATGTGGAAGTTTTGATCATCTGCAGTGTGATTGTGATAATCATCAGAGACAGTTTAATAATAAAAAGATGGTAAACCAGTGTGGAACTATACTCAAAGGGTGAATCACCAGAATTTTTCTAGAATGACTCACCCTAGTCCTAAAAGGAACATGGTTCTAAAAACAGTATTAATGAGGTCGGGCCTAGTATCACTTACTACTGCTATACCAGTTAATACTGCTCAACCCAAAACAACAGTGAATAGTGCAAGACCAATGACAAATGTTTTTAATAAAGCACATTCAACTGTTAGAAGGCCCATTAACAACAAATCAACAACCAAAAATAGTAATTTCAGTCAAAAAGTTAATATTGCTAGGCCAAAAGTAGTACTTAATGCTGTTAAGGGAAACCAGGTTAATGTTGTTAAGGCCTTAGCTTGTTGGGTTTGTAAAGCAAAGCAAAAAGTAATAGACCATGTTTCCAAACATAACAGTGCATCAATGAAATTTAAAAGATTTAATTATATTGATGCACAAGGCAGATCCAAGTCAGTATGGCTTGGGTCCCCAAAAGAGACTAATTTTCTTACCTTATGTGCAGGGCAATCCACAGAAAGATTTGCAAGAGAAAGGAGTGATTGACAATGGATGATCAAGGCACATGACAAGGAACATGTCCTATCTTACTAACTTTGAAGAAATTGATGGATAATATGTTTCCTTTGGTGGTAACCCCAAAGGAGGGAAAATCACAGGCAGAGGTATAATCAAAATTGGTAATTTAGATTTTGAGAATGTGTATTTCGTAAGAGAATTAAAGTTCAACCTCTTTAGTGTCTCACAAATGTGTGACAAAAAGAACAGTGTTCTCTTTACCGACACTAAATGTATTGTTTTATCTCTAAACTTGAAGTTAACTATTGAAAGTCATGTTTTACTTAAAGTTCCTAGAATGAACAATATGTATAGTATTGATTTAGAGAATATTGTTCCTAAAGGAGGTCTAACTTGTCTCTTTGCAAAATCTACATCTGGTGAATCTAAACTTTGGCATAGAAGGCTTGAACACATAAATTTCAAAATTATGAATAAACTGGTTAAGGGAAATCTTGTAAGAGGTTTACCTTTAAAACTTTTTGAAAATGATCAAACATGTGTTGCTTGTCAGAAGGGAAGCAACATAGAGCTTCTTGTAAGTCCAAAATAGTAAGTTTAATTAGCCAACCTTTACAAATGTTGTATATGGACTTGTTTGGCCCACCATTTGTGAAAAGCTTAATGGAAAAGATGTATTGCCTAGTTGTCACAGATGATTATAGTAGGTTTAGTTGGGTTTTCTTTCTAGCTATTAAGGATGAGACTAGTGGCATTCTTAAGTCCTTTATAACTAGAATATAAAATCTTATAGATCAAAGAGTTAAGGTAATTAGGTGTGACAATGGAACTGAGTTCAAGAATAACAAGATGAATCTATTTTGTGAGAGAAAATGTATTAAATGCGAATTTAGTATAGCTAGACCTCCTCAACAAAATGGAGTAGCTGAGAGGAAAAATAGAACACTAATTGAGGCTGCAAGGACTATGCTAGCTGATTATAAGCTACCTACTACTTTTTGGGCTGAAGCAGTTAATACTACTTGCTATGTACAAAATAGGGTATTAGTAACTAAGACTTATAACAAGACCCCTTATGAACTTTTTCTTGGTAGAAAACCAACTTTAGGCTTTATGTGACCATTTGGGTGTTCTGTTACAATTCTCAATACCTTAGATCACTTAGGCAAGTTTGATGGTAAGGCCGATGAAGGATTCTTTGTTAGGTACTCAATGAATAGTAAAGTATTTAGAGTATTCAACAGTAGAACTAGAATAGTTGAAGAGAATTTGCATGTCTAGTTTAGTGAGAATACACCTAATATTGCAGGGAGTGGACCAAATTGGCTTTTTGATATTGATGCACTAACAAAGTCAATGAATTATAAGCCAGTTGTTGCAGAAAATCAGTCTAATGGTAATGCAGGTACAAAAACATGTGATGATGCAGGTAAAGCTAGTATAGAGATAGTACCTGGAAAAGATTACATTCTGCTACCATTGTGGACTACTGATCTACCATTATCTCAAAGATTAAAGAGTTCTCCTGATGTTGGATTCAAACCTTCAGTATATGATGCAAAGAAGGTTATAGAAGAACCAGAAAAACAGGGTGGTGATGCAAGTAAAGAGGATGAAAGAGATCATCAAGAGCAAGAAGATAATGTCAACAGCACTAATAATATTAATACTGTTAGTTCAACGGTTAATGTTAGTTATGAAAATATAGTTAGTGGATGTGCTGATGATCCAACTATGCTTGAATTGGAAGAAACTCGTAGATGACAAAGAATTTAGAGGAATGTGGGTCTGTTGGTTGGTATGTGCTTAATTACACATACCATTTTCCATTAAAACCATACTTAAATGACCAAAAACGTACCAAAAATACTTTGTATTTGTACGTTTTGCAATTGTATTGTGCAGGTAATGGATATCCAAGAAAAGGACAAAAACAAAGCCAAAACGACAAAACTAAGGATGAGAATGAAAAAAGCGTGAAAGAAAAGTCAAATCAAAGCCAAAAGTTAAAAAGTCAAAGTCAACCCCGACAAAGTCAAAGTCAAAGACGGAGTCGATATCGAAGAAATGTTAAATGGGCCAACCCGTACCCATCTAATGAGCCAGGTCAGCCCATTTAAAGATCGGTGTAACTGTGACATGGTAGATTAGAACAAACTCGAATGAAATGAATAACCAAAATAAATATACTTGCATCTTCAACGTGAATGAGACCAAACCAAAATGAAATGAGTTTTCACTTTGTGTTAGTATTTTGTGCGATTAAGTTTCAACCCTTCCTAAAATACATTCAGTTTTCACTTTCAAAAAATGAGGCTTTTTCCTTTAAAATGTAGTATAGATTAACATATTAACATAAGAAGGGTAATTGGAATATCTCAAACATTCTACCAGCTAATGTAGTTGGTATGTGCTTAATTACATATACCATTTTCTATTAAAACCGGACTTAAATGACCAAAAACGTACCAAAAATACATTGTATTTGTATGTTTTGCATTTGTATTGTGCAAGTAACCGATATCTAAGAAAAGGACAAAAAACGAAGCCAAAACGACAAAACCGAGCACGAGAACGGAAAGAGCGTGAAAGAAAAGTCAAATCAAAGCCAAAGTCAACCCCGACAAAGTCAACGTCAAAGGCGGAGCCGATATCGAAGAAATGTTAAATGGGCCAACCCGTACCCATCTAATGGGCTGGGTCAGCCCATTTAAACATTATGAAGACTTTATAAGACTTAAGCCTTATAAAAAAGGCCTAATACCTCTTTTCTATAACTCGGCCCAAGTCCAAAAGCCCAAACCCCCTTATAACAAACCTGTTAACCCATCATCCTGTTATCCCATTCCCTTTTAACCTTTACACCGTTAATCCTTTAAGGACTAACGGTGCAAACATTTACCAACTTCAAGGGCCAATTGTGAAGGAAACAAGGACTATGATTGCAATTATACCATATAAACTCAGGGACCAAACTTGCCATTTTCTAAACTTTAAAAAAGGGCGCTAGTAACTGTTTATCTCCCTTAACTCACACACAAATCGTGTGTCCTTTCCCTACATAACCAGACAAAGCCCTCACTCCATAACAAAACATCACTATCCCACTCCCCCCCACCTCACTAAACTCCATTTGCCACCTTGGCAATCCCCAAGAATCCTATTCGACAAAGGAAGAAGACAAAGATTGAAGGGTTAAGATCAAAGGGCTTGGGCACTACTCAAAATTGATGGCTATGATTGATTGAAGACTTGCCTCACACAACAAGCACACCCTTGAGCTGTCTCACACAAGAAACACACATCCTAGAATCTTCTTTAGCTTGTTATAAATAGGACTCGTGTAAGTTATGTGAGGCAGCTCAAGGGTGTGCTTGTTGTGTGAGGCAAGTTTAACATCTGGTCTTTGTAAAACATTGCTTAAATCTTCATAAAACAAGTTTAAAAATGGTTTCTAAAAACTTAAAGGGGCGTTTGGCACAAGCAGTACTAACCCATAGTTAGTACTGTTTGTTTCATTTTGACCCATTTGGGAAATTTAATCTTCATTTTTAAAGTCATTTAACTTGTTTTCGATCATTGTTTAAGTTGAAATCTAAAAATCATAGGTTATATAGCTTGTGGTTTGAATCTGTGAGCTTATAGCTCATTTTATCTGCTTATTTGATTATGCTTTTGAATCTTGTGAAATTTTTGATGTTTATGTGTTTGTGCAAGTGTTAAAACAAGTTAGGATCAAAGTCATTAAGCCTGCATTTCTTGTCTTGTGTTTTACCAAAATTTGTCAATATTTAACTAAGTGTTGAAAAAAGAAAAAAATGCTTTTTCAATTGCTTTTTGTGGCTTATTCTGTTTTTCAAAATGATTTTTGAAAGTTGATATAAGTTCTTTGAGGTCTAATCTAAATCTGTTTTGAGGTCTTATGATCATAAGGTTCTGGTTGTTAGCTTATTTTTATGCTCAAAAGTTTGGTTTTGTTAAGATTAAAAAAAAAAATCTTCTAAGTGTTGAATCTGTGTGAAACACCTTTTTCATTAAGCTTTTTAAGGGCTTATTTGATTTTCAAACTCCTTTTTGAAAGTGGTTTAAGTAGATTTTTGGCCAAGCTTTTTAGTGGTATAAGTTTCCAAGCCATAAGGATCCTTTTTCTAGCTTAAAAATAAGCTAGAAAAGTGTCTCTAGGGCTGTTTGGTTAGTAGGATTAGCCAATAGCTTATTTGCTTATTTGAGTCTCTCAGCTTATTGCATTTCCTTAATGTAGGTTTAGTTTTGCTTATTAGGTTAGTTTAAGTCCATTTTAGCTTATTTCCTTTAGTTTAGAGCTTATTTGAGCTTATTTGCATTTTAGTTTAAAATTTTTAAGTGTTAAAGCTTTTTTAGTGAATCTGTCAATTAGGCTTAGTTCTGGCTT